>JARHVA010003345.1:760000-777500 GCA_037957365.1 Torreya grandis | reverse complement strand
TTTAACCACGAGGTAGAATTCATATACTTGTACTTTTTAGATCCTAATAAGGGATATGCCAATTACATTTGAAGATGTTTTTCACATTTTATGGTTTCCAATTAGGGACAAGAGGGCACATGTTTTTAGGGATGGTATTTGTGGTTATATTCAATGAAATGATAGATATTTCACTAGGTACTAGGCCATATATGTAGATATTAATAACATGATACATCTATCTATTACTAGTAGATGTGACATTACATGACTACAAAATTTATTTGTGTCATATTATCTTCATTTGTAGTGGTAGAGGGTAAAACTGTGGAGATTTCATATTACATGTACCATATCATCTAACATATTGAGGAGGAGGGTAATAGGTATTAATTGGTTCACACTATGTTGGATTATTTATAGAGATTTTTTTATAGATTTTTTTTGAAGATTCATGATGGAGGTATTAGAGCTATTACCTTATTACACATTTGGGTCTATGAGCATAATGTAGTAGTATGACCAGTTAAAAGACCCTTAGTAGGATGAGACCATCCACAGATATTTTTCAAGTGGTGGGAACTCCCTCATGGTATATTTCATACCATGATGGAGTATTGTACCATTTTATATTGGTTGACCTTAGATCAAATTACATGGTGTCCATACATGACATTTTATGGGTGGCCTAAAGATTGGCATGAGTTGTAGAGGATCCATGTCAACATGTGGTTAGTTGAATTATTTCTTAGCATTTATTATTTATTTGCATATATAATTTACTTTCGTAGTTCATCATAGAGTAGAGGATGTTTTTAACTTCATACTTATGGAATTATATAGTTAGGAGTGGGCATAGGCCTAATGATATACCAACATCAACAACTACAAAATAGCCCCTTGACTAGGTAATTAGAGAGATCTTATGGTTCCCCTCATGACATGAGATGATTCAGGATGAATAAATTCCAATGTATAGTGGTGTATATTGTCCCATTGGCCCTTATTATTTCCATTTATTGTTTACCCACATGGTGCCATACCTACAACATAGGGAGGTGTAGGAAGATATGGAGATGGTGAATCTCCTATGGGACCATAATCCCTATATAAGTTAACCATAATAGATACATGTAATCATTTTATTTTTATTTTTATTTGATTAATATAAATTTTTCTATATTAAAATTAATTAATTTGTATTATGTTTTGATTGGTTTTAGGTAACCATTAGTGGTTTATTATGGTAGATCATGCAGTGAAATATTTTACATGTAGCATGCCCATGTAAATTAATATAGAGGAGTTTATAGAGAGGTTTGTTGAAATTTTAGGTGCCCACACACCCCTATTTGATCTCATTACTAGAGTATTGGATGCATATCATAGTATATATAATGAACTTGAGGATTTTCATGCAAATATTGATAGGTGATACATCTCACATCATAGTGTTATTGAGATTATGTAGGTGTCGATTAATTAGTATGACAACCTACATTGTGAGCATGATGAGACACTACATCAACTAGGGTGATTTAAGGAAATCATACATGAGTTCTCTTCATCACATGGGCCCCGATAGGATTCAAGAACATCTTTATCGATATATTATGGAGTGGTTCACATAGATAATGATGATTAACATACAACTAAGGCTATGCCCCAACATATGATTAATTTTTTATATTGTATAATTTTTTTACCTTTTGATATATATGTGATGATGCTTGCATGGTATATTTGACTTCACATAGATGTGTAATTTACTTGGATTTATTTTTTGAATGAATATTTGGATATGATAGGTTTGTATAGTGGTATATAAATATTTAAATTTAATTAATTTTAAATCTATTTAAAATGAATCAGTCATTATATGAAATTAAACTTGATTGTAAATAAAAAAGATCGACTATAATGATCATTTGGTAATGGAAATATTAGGTTTGTTTGTCACTACAACTGATGTATATATAGAAACATCTCATATAGATGTAGGATAAATTTTAGGTACCCAAATTTTTAGTGTAGGTATGCCTCCTCCATGTGTCTCTCTATAAATAACCTGATCCTCTAATGGTTCCTTATGGGAATAAACAAATAATGACTTCTACTACTAGTTATCTTCTACGAAGGTTTATGGACCACATGTTACTTAAAATGATCATCATGAGATGTCTTGACCTTCTTAAAATTAACTATAGAAGTAGTGGAAATAGATCTATATGTTTCATACTGAAATGCAATGAGTACCCAATCTGCCAGTTGTAAACTTTTATTTAAGAGTAAAATAATCATTATCATGATGTCTATTTATACCATGGTAAGTAAAAAAGGGTTATCTTTTTACATTTTCAAATCTATGTGGTGGATGGTGGTAATTATGAGGAAGGTTTATCATCTATTCATTCAATAGTGTAAATAAAATATCATGTGGTCTATCTTTGTACCCATCAAACTAAAGTTTTATTTTGCAGAGGCATATGGTTTTACCATGTGTATGTTCCTTTCCCCTATTCAAGACCTTTACCATTTATTCTTTGGTGTGTACTAATGATTCTAATGAATTATTTTAAAGTGGTTCATGACCCTCCTAAGTTTTATTGCTTATTTTAAAATCATTATTTGTACCATGTTTTCTTTTAGGTGGATAAACAAGTAATTTAGTTTTGGTATTTGTTAAGGCACATGAATATTTATGAACATCCCAATATAAATTTTATAATGAATCCAAGGAATTTTTCAATGCTCTTTCTCTAAATGGAGAAATAAGACCCATACTAAATATAAATTTTACTTCCAAATATATGGAGGTATAGTTTAAGGAGTATAAGATACACTTAAACCTAATATCATGGTCTTGAAGGGATTCATCCTCATTTAATGTTAACACTTAAAAATTTTATAATGGTAACTTAGGTAAGTAATATATATGAAAATTGGATATGAATACATCTTTGAGTTTTCTTAATGTGTCTTGTATATGAATTATATATCACCTCAATCTTGAATGCTTGGAAAACACATATCATCTCAATCTTGTCTAAACCTTAATAAATTAGATATGAATATACTATTTATGAATTATATATTACCTCAATCTAGTATGCTTAGAAAACACATATCATGGATGTACCTTCATTTTCTAAACCTTTCCCACTACCAAAAGGATCATACACACTATCTATTTATGTCAAATGTTTATCTCTTAGTCTGTACAATGTTATCTTGATGACTCAGATCTTCTAAAGATCAAAATTTTATAAATCTACTTATCTTCTATTTCTATAGAATTTGGACCTATGCATATTTTCCATATTATCAGACACTTGTGTGCCATTTAGAATCTTATGTCAATGTAAGTTTCCTACACCAATGCAAGTGTCTAATGCCCTATATTCATCCAATTTAAAAATTTAGTGTATACATATGGTTGGCCTAAGTTATTTAATGTGATATATTATCCATATATATATATATATATATATATATATATATATATATATATATATATAAGCTCAACCATCATTCATTCCTAACCTAGAATAGACCAAACAACTCACAAGGAAAAATACCAAAGGATTCAGTCAATCATTCAAGTGAGCAAAGATTCCCTATTTTCCCACATTTACATATTAATAATAAGGAAAATATATCTATAAGTCTATAGTACTAAATGATCAACCCAAGTACCATATTTGTAAAGTTACAGGCTAGGTCACTGTTATACTTACTTATTACATATTACATATTTATGCACACACAAGCCCACATGTGGGGGAGAAATACATGATTATGAGGCCCTCTTCAAATTAGTGACTATGTAGAAAGCACCCACTACTATATGGGTATTTGGGTTATCTTGAAACCATGTGCCCATTAACCCATTTTTATCACAACCACTATGAAGGTGAAGAACTAGGGTTTTGCTATTTAACAATGAGTGATAGTCCATTAACTAGATCTAAGTACACAAAATCAGAGGCAACAAAAAGCACAAATATTTTAGGTGGTTGAATCTAGATACAATAAGTATTCCATACTAGATACCTTCATCCAAGTCAGATATAAGCATTGACATAACCATCTAAGATTGATGAAAGTGTTTGAGGCCAAAGAGGTATAATTTATTGAAACAAGCAACTGATCTAGGTCACTAATTAAATTCATTTCAATTTTTTCCATATTAGATGTGTATTATAATTAGAACCAACCAATGATCTTATTTTCATTATCACTTCAATATCTAGCATAATTATACTTTTTATTTTTTACATATTTTAGTATATAAATCTAGAATATTATTTATCTAAGTTTACAATTTAAATGGCCTAATTTAAAGATAGTATACCATCCTTGTACCTTAGGATACCTCTACCCCTTTAACCCTATATTCCCTACTATATATTTTAAGGTTAAACATTCGGTGAACCCAACCTTTATATCTTTCAATGCGACTCCTACTATGCTCTAACATTTTTTATTATTTTTATAATCTCTAAATTGTTATAATTTATTTCAAAACCCTAAATTTAATTTCCTAAGATTGTATTTAATATGGATAAAAAAACTTATTCCTACTCCTAACCTTAAAGAGGGTAATATCCACTATCCATATAACTAGTACCATGTTATTCTTTAAGAGGTAGGTTAGATGGTACATGTATGCATATTCAATTCAAATCACCTATGTTTGTGCTTGTAAAACCCTAAAATATCAAATCATATTTATGTTCAAGTAAATATAAGAGTGACAAAATAATTTTGTTTCAAAGATCACATTGTTATAAAATCAGATTACATACCTATAGAATCCAACATATGGTAGTGTTAATAATGTTTTTTCATATTCATCTATCAAGTTTTCTTATCCAAATACAAGGCTAAAACAAAACACATCTAAAATGTGTGATTTAAAAAGTGATAAAAAGGTTACTAAGAGACCAAGCAAAATATTAAGATAAATTATTCAAGATAAAGTGATAGAATTACCTCCTCCACATCCTAAAAGGATATTCAAATACTATTGTTCATATCATAAAATGAATGGGCATCATATAGATTGTTGTTTTACATTAAATACAAATAAAAAGTCATAAATGTAATGATGATAATGTCATTGATACATCAATCAAGCAAACCACTCATATTATGAGTACCTCTCTTAAAGCATAAGTTCTAAAATAGAAAATATAGGTATTAAAGGATAATTCAGAACAAAAACACTTACAAATTCAATAGTTAGAACAATAAAATATTTCTAAGGCAATGTTATAAAAAGATTATGATGAAAATTTAAAACTCTGAATCTAGTTACAAAGGGGGAAATAACAAAGCCTTTCCTCATATCATGACCCTTTTACTATCACTACTCATGTAGAGGGAAATAAGTTTATAGATATCAAGGTTATAGACTATCAATACACAATTTTTTTTATTGTATGTCATTCCTTATCTCTCTTGAAAATAAATTTCAACATGTGGATGAAACTGTTGATGGCGTAAATTTGCACTTGATCTTAACCAATCAACAATGGGAAATTTCACGCTGTGGGACCATTACGGCTTGAAACAACCTTCAAATTTTAGAGAAGCTGGTCTCTTCTTTGTATGGGTGTTGGGGAAAAGGGATAGGAGACTAAACAGAAACACAAAATGCAGGAACTAAAACCTAAATATGGCGATGTGCCTAAGTGTAATCCTAATCCTAACCTAAGCACAGTGAGACTATTATAGGATTCAATTACATTTAAGAGCAAAAAAGTGCATGATCAATGTAAAATGTTGAAATAGTAGAAACATAGGCTTACAACAGAGAGTTATTTCACTGAGACACAGAGAATGTCAACCAAGGCATAGTGTTCAATCTTCTTAATAGAATTTTCCAATCACATAAGAGGCGCAGAAATCATGTACAGTTATGTAAAACCTTCCAATTCAAGAAAATGAGACAAAATCAAATGACATTCTTAATCACAACTATAGAAAATATATAACATAAACTACTTTTCCAATGACACAGACAACACCAACCAAGGCATGGAGCTCAAATTTCCTTAATTCATTCAGCCACATAAAGGGCATAGAGACATGCACGGTTATATCAACTTTACAATTCAAGAAAATTGAGACAAGAGCAAATGATGTTACTAGTCAAGAACTTTAGCAAGTCTAATACTATAGAATCCCCCCTTTATTTTATTTTACAATACTTCTTATATAGCTTTGGATGTCTTTTTACATCACCTTCTTTCCTGTGCAATTCTACTCCATCCTTTATTCATAAGGGACAAAATAGATGGTGCCTTTAATTCCTTGGATGCATCCTAGTCTTATCAAGAACTACCTTGACTGTTGCATGGTGGTACATATATAGTACCTTCCTTTGTGCCTAAAATTCTTCATTCCATCACCTATTTGGCCGCTCAACTATCTCTTCTACCTCTGCTTATAGGGGACAAACAGACGATGTCTTTAATGAATGCAAGCCCCAAACATCTACCCCATGCACTGTTCTATCTACCAGGAATAACTCCCACCGAGTTTCTTTCCATTTTTGTTTTAATAGGTAGATAGGCACTCTGTTCTGTCTAGAAGGCATTGGAGAATTACACTTGGCCACTTTCACTTTCTCGATATTTAACAGTTTTATTGAAACAAAACTCATCGCATTCCCTACTCTAGCAACTCTTTAGGAAGGGATGGATGCACATGGTAGTCTTTACATGTTGACACTCGGTGCTTCCTTAGGCCTTTGAAATAACATCCAGGACCCACCATAATCTTTATTTGGCAATTAGGTATAAAGATGATTTCTTGAAGGTCGACACATGGCAACCTCCACTGCTCCTAGGAAGATACGTGGCATCTTCTGCTTCTCATTTTTGGGGTATGTGGTGTCTTCCACTGCCTTTTGGGGATGGAGTGGAAAGGGACCAGAGAGTGACACTTGGTAGCATCTGTTGCTTTATGGCACTTAAGCAAAATAAAATGATGCCTTATGCGTTGAATGAAAGCATTAGACCCAAGCGTCCAAGATGCCGACACGTGGTGACTTTTACTATATTCTACAAAAAGGTAGTTCAGGGCCTCTGTGACTACCACCTGGCACTTTCTACCTTCCTACTACCTAGCCCATTAAAAGTCTTTGTCAAAAAAAGAAATGTGGGTGCCTCTATGAGAAGCAAATGTTGGCATGTGGTGCATTTCGCTTAACTGTTATTGGATACGTGGCACATTCCATGGTTCTTTGGAAAGTTACCAAAAGGGCTTTAGAGGGCACCAGATGGTTGGCTTCATACTTTGGAAGGTGACACTTGGTAGCTTCCACTTCTACTTGACTCCTAGGCAAAAACAAACCCTTCCTCTACTCTAAAACTTTGCCACAATGTCCCAAGTGCGTAGGAACTAAAATTGTAGTGCTCGAATCAAAAATAAAATTAAATATGATGTAGAGTAAAAATTACTTTATAGTTACTAGCGACCCCCAAGACTTTTAAGCCTACTCAAAAAGAACCCGACTCCCGCTGATCAAAATTGTGAAAATTATAGCTTCAAAAGAGCCATCAACATATGTCTAAAACACCTATTCAAAAGCAAAGTAGGAAAATAATGAAAAACAATGCAAGAAAGGGAAATTATTTAACTATAATACATGAGAGACCCAAGTCAATTAAAATGTTTTAGATAGATTCTATTTATAAGAATCTCTTCAGGTTCTCCTTCCATCGATTTTAGCTCGAAATAATTCTCTTGTTTGCATGAGCGAATTCTATATAGACCAATCCATAGCACTTCAAATTTGGTATGTTGACCTGGCTTGGCGGCTCTTGCATCCCATTTCAAAACAATCAAGCCCACTTCAAAATTAGGATTTGAAGTCCTTTTATCAAAATAATTCTTAACCATTCCTTGATGCTTGATCAATGAATCATGGGCTGTATCCCTCTTTTCCTAAACTTCCAAAATTTTTGTGAGTCTAACTTACTTGGGGCCATTCTCTTCAATTTCAATTTGTTTGATCAGCTGCAGAGCAAGAATTTCCAAGCTTAGGGGAATCACAATAGACTTTCCATAGACCAATTCATATGGAGACATTTTGATCACCTACTTGGGCGTGATTCTATCAACCCATAGTGCTAGATCAAGCACTTTATGCCACTCCTTGTGATGATCAGTCCCTACTCTTTTTATGAGTCTTATCAGGTTCTTGTTGGTTGATTCTACCAGACCATTACCTTAAGGGTAATAGTTAGATGAAGTTTTGAGATATATTCCATGTCTCAAGGCAAAGTTAGATACTTTAGACCCCAAGAATGCTTTAGCATTATCTGATATGATGGTGTGAGGAGCCCCAAAGCGAGTAGTGATACCCCCTATAAAATCTAAGATCACGTTCTCTGTTGCTTCTTTAAGTGGGACTACCTCGGTCCATCTGGTGAAATAGTCCATGGCAGTTAATATCCATTTGTGACCCATGCTGGACACTAGATTTATCATCCCAATGAATTCAAGACCCCACTTAGCAAAAGGTTCATCCACCACTATAGGACTAAGGGGCATGGATGCATTCCTCCACATCCCCATATAATATAGGCAGGGTTGACATTTTCTAACCAGCTGATAACAATCTACAAATAAAGCAGGCCAAAAATATCCTACCTCACTTATCTTTATGGCTGTGGTCTTTTCAGAAAAATGCCCCCTGATAATCCATGATGCACTTTGTGTAGTATCCTCTTGGCTTTAGCTTGTTCTGCACATATTAACAAATTCCCATCAAAATTTCTTCTGAAAAGGACTTGTTCAATTAAAATAAAATGAACTCCCTGTATCCTATAATACCTTCTCTTATTTTGAGGGAGTTCTCTTGGATAAATCCCATTTTTCATGAATTGAATCTTGCTTGTGATCCAAGATTCTTGATCAGCCTCTTGTAATTTAAGCACCATCTTTGGCTCTCCTTCTGAATTTGCTTCCTCAAGTAACATCTTGTTAAGCTCTTGGGTTATATATTGGCACAGACCCCTACCTCTGACTAGCTTGGTGGGTTTGACCTCTACATCGTATTCAAGGATATTAGTGATCTAATTGGCTCTTTTCTTAGTAATTTCCCCTTCCATGATGTATTCCCTAACACTTGAGTGAGCTACAAGTATAAGAATTTTGTTTCCTAATATCAAATGCCTAAATTTCTTGAGGGCTTTTACCATGGCATAGGCTTGTCTTTCCACAAAATTGTACCTGGTCTCATAATCTCTGAGAGTTCTTAAGAAAAAGGCTATTGGGTTCTCTCCTTCTACCCTATCATTCTTTTGAGTCAAGATAGCATCAATACTTGACTCCCCTCCATAGACATACATTACGAAGGGCATGGAAAAATCTAGGTTCTTGAGCACTGGGGCTGTTGAGATAGCCTTCTTGACCCCCTCAAAAGCTTACCTCCCTTCTGTAGTCCATTTGAAGACTAGGTCCTTTTTTAGCAAGAGTGTCATTGGTCTAACCAAGCCTACAAAATTATATATGAATTTACTGACAAAATTGATCTTTCCTAAAAAGGACTGGATTGCCTTTTTATTTTCCAGAAGAGGTAGGTCCATTATAGCTATGATTCTCTTCGGATCTATAGAAACCCCTTCCTTAGATACTATGTGCCCCAACAATTTACCTTGAGGTAAAACAAAAATACACTTCTTGGGATTCAATGAAATCCCAAAATATTGACATTTCTTGAAAACAGACTCTAAATGATCAAAATGATCATTAGCATTTTTTGAGAAAATTGTGAGGTCATCCAGATAGACCAGGATGACCTTATTTATAAGCTCACCAAAGGCTATATCCATAGCTTGTTGAAAGGTGGCTCCTACATTTGATAAGCCGAATGGCATCTTTGCATAGACAAATGTTCCCCACTTGGTGGTGAAAGTAGTTTTGTATTGGTCTTCCTTAGCTAGCCAAATCTAATTATACCTAGAGAAATCGTCAAGTAAAGAGAACCTTTCTGATCCAGCCATAGTTTGTAGAATTTGTTCCATGGAGGGCAAGGGATAGTGATCTTTCAAAGATGCTCTATTTAGATCTCTAAAATCTACACATAGTCTTACGTCTCCATTCTTTTTCCTAACTAGGACTAGATTTGATACCCAGGTCGAGTGCTTGATTGGAAATATTATTTTGGAGTCTAAAAGTTTCTACAACTCACCTACCATTAGAGGCTCGATCCTTGGATTTAATAGCCTCTACTTTTGTCTGATGGGCTTGGATCCCTCAGTCAGTTCTATTGTGTGCTGGATAACGTCCCTATTGTATCCATGAAGATCTTCATAGCTCCAAGCTATGACTCTATCATATCTCTAGCATAATTCAATTAGTTTTTCCCTTTCTTCTTGAGTTGCAAAATTTCCAACTTTTAGCCTCTTCCCATCACTCACCTCTACCTCAGAATAGTCTACTTTATCTACCTGGAACCTTTTCTTTCCCAGACTTACATCCTCTGGGTCAAACAAGTTTTCTAAGGTGATCAATCCCTTAAGGAGCTTATTAGTCCTTAATTGAATAACCTGATCACCATATGCCTCTTCAATTTTAGTTTGAAATTGATCCACAAACTCATCTAATTGTTGTAAGAAAGAGACTACCTAAGCATCATTTTCAAACACTTGCCAATTTTCATCATTGTCTAGGATGGTTGGCCTCACTATAACTTTTACTGACTCATTGTTAACCAATAGGCCAGTTACTGGGTTAAATTGTGAGCCAATTTGAACCATCCTATTAGCCTCAATGTTTTGACTTCTAGGGACTATCTCAATATTGAAGGCATCAAAATATTCTATCAAATCCCAAATCCTATGCCTGTAGGACCTCATTCTCACATTCTTGGCTGCTGCCTTTTCTCGTATTTGCTTTACTACTAGTTCTGAATCTCCTTTTACTTTTAGGTTCTTTATTACATTTTTTTGGGCTAACAGGAGCCCATGTACTAAAGATTCATATTCTACATCATTATTAGTGCAAGCAAATTGGAATCAGATAGCCCTTAACATTTTATCACCATTTGGAGTAGTAAGACAAATCCTTGCTCCAGCACCATGTCTACTTCAAGCTCCAAAATTCAAAGTCTAGAGCTCTAAATCTTGAGCAGTAGGTACCTCCTCCCTTTGAACATTTTGGATCTCCTAATATTCATAAAAAATGACATATGTGCCCAAACTACTAGAGTCATAGTTCCCATATGGGTCGCTATGCATCATAGCCAACAACTGGCTATTTTCTTCTTCTTGATCATGCTCAGTCTAGTCTCCTAGTTCTTCGACAAAATTTATTTCTTCTTTATTCAACATGGCATGATTTTCTCCTAACCTTGTTGTTGGTTCATTGGTGATGTGGTCCTTGGACAGTTGTTCAGATAGAATTTTGATTTTTGAACCATATATGGTTCTCAAGATGAGGTGAGACCAGTCAAGAGACATATATCCTCCTATTTTTGCTGTAAAGTCTCTAGATAAACACAAACCAAAGACAGGAGGGATATCTATGAAAACTATATCTTGGTTGACAATTATGTTGGGACATGTGTATAACTACAAGGGGAGTTGTTTGATTCTCCCTATGGTCTACACTGTTTTGCCATCTAGCTATATAACTCCTTTTGCAAGGGGTTCATAATTTATTTTCAAAGCATCAGCTTTTTGCTTGGGCATCACAGTTGTACTAGCTCCTGAATCTATTAGTGCATTATGCAAGAGTTTCTTTCCAACTATCAGAGTTAAATAGAAGGGCTCTAGCTTGGATTTACTTGTGTTGCATTGTTCACGAAGGCTATTGTCATTAGAGGAATCATATTTTTGAGTTTTTCTTTTCCAGTAGGTCCTTCCTTGGTAACAGCACCTTCGGGTGTTGCTTACCCTTGCAGAGCTTCTTGTAGTAGTGTTTCTTGTTTAAGAATAGCCAAGATATCCCATATATATACTTGCACTGGAGTCTACTTTAATTGGTCCACTATGTTGATTGGTCCCAAAGACTATTTTTTTTGGAAATAGGGATACCTTGTCCTTTCTTGAATCTAGGTAGGAATCCCTTGATCTTGTACCAGTTGAGGCACTTCTTGTCTAACTGTAGTGTTCTTTTGACCTTGAGATGGAGGATTATTCTTGACTTGACCACTTACAATCTCAAGCTACTCCACCATTCTCCTCTTTGATTTAGTATAGTAATCAGATTGTACTACTGATCTTTGGGAGGTAGACGCTTCGTTCAAGAAAATTACTTCTTCATCCTCAACCCATGAGAATAAAGCATGTTCTAGGGCTATTTCTTCCTCTTGCTATAAGGAAATTCCTTGCATCTGAGCCACTAAAACTAAATTCTACATGCCAAGAGACTGGTAGGCTTGATTGATACTGGTACTGGCAAATTGACTGTCCATTCTTCTCTACTCAGCCACTCTTTGTTGTAGATTGCCTCTAAGACAATCTCTGGAGGTGTGAGCATCGTTGCAAGGGAAACACCAAGCATTAGTATCATCCACATAATTATTCTGACCTAGAACTATCTCCCTATTTGAGTTGGGAGGAATGGTCTATGAGGGTGTGGGAACAACAACTAATTGATTTGCTGGTTGATTGTTGGTTTGCCTTAGAGGGCCTTGATACTGGTTTGGTTGGGATGAAAACTTATTCCCTTGATAGCCTTGATAAGGAGGCTTAGGGAAAGTGTTCTGCTGCCTCTTCATATTAATCAGCTCATTAGAGAATGTCCTTAGCATACTCTTGATATCATCCATCTTAGATGATTGAGCAATGACCGATTACTTTCTAGATGATGGAGGGTAAGCATACATAGACATAGGTGGGCTTACAGCTTTAGGAACCTCTTGAGGTAAAGGCAAGGAGATTTATAGGAACATAGGCATGAGAGGCCTTAGAGGTAACTTTCTGGTAGTAATTAAATGATTTTCAGCTCTGATTGCAAGGTCATAAGCTGCTGGCAAATTGTGCCCTCCCAGTGACTGAATCATAATAGATATATCCAAATTTAAAGCCTTGAGATAGAATACAATGGCCATACCAGGGGTGGTTTAGCTATAACAGGGATTCTATCCAAAGTTTTCTAGAATCTGGAGTTGAAGTCAGTCATGTCCTCTTGTGGTACCCTTTGAATGGTGATCAATTGTTGTAATAAAGAAGACTTGTCACCTTTCTCTGCAAATATTTCAAAGAACTGATCTTTGAGCTGGTCCCATGTAGATATGGTATTTGGGGTCAAGGACTGGTACCATTCTAAATCCTTCTCTTTGAATGAGGCTGCTAACAACCTTAGGGCCACATTTTGCTCTATGACACCATGTATGGCACAGACATCTGATACATCTTGAAGATGTTCCATGGGTGTTTTTGAGTCTTGCCCATTGAATTTGGGCAGAGCCTTTAGAGCATTTACTGGGATAGGGTCCCAAATAGCTGGTGGTGTTGGGAGGATTAAGGGGCTACTAGTGTTCCAACTTGCATAATTTCTTGGAGGTACATGGGCTCCCATGTTTGGTACCAGTATAAATTGGTTAACTCTTCTTCTTGGGCTAACTACGAGAGGTGGCAAAAGAATACCTGGATTTGCAGCAAATTGCGATCTGGTAACTAGTCCACAGCTCTGACTCCTCTTAGCTCTCTGGTTCATGTGGTCTTGAAGGAAAATTCAAGACTGGTCCCACTAGGCATGCCAGAAAATGTTGATGGCATAAAATTGTGCTTGATCTTAACCAATCAAAAATGGGAAATTTCAAAATGTGGGACCATTACAGCTTGAAACAACCTCTTGATTTTAGAGAAGCTGGTCTCTTCTTTGTATGGGTGTTGGGGAAAAGGGATAGGAGACTAAACAGAAATGCAAAATGTAGGAATTGAAACCTAACTATGACGATGCACCTGAGTGTAATCCTAATCCTAACCTAAGCACAGTGAGACTATTATAGGATTCAATTACATTTAATAGCAGACAAGTACATGATTAATGTAAAAGGTTGAAATAATAAAAACATAGGCCTACAATAGGGAATTCTTTCACTGAGACATAGAGAATGTCAACTAAGGCATAGTTGTCAATCTTCTTAATAGAATTTTCAATTCACATAAGAGGCACAAAAATCACGTATAATTATGTAAAACCTTCCAATTCAAGAAAATGAGACAAAAGCAAATGACATTCTTAATCACAACTACAAAAAATCTATAACATAAACTACTTTGCCAATGACATAGACAACACCAACCAAGGCATGGAGCTCAAATTTCCTTAATTCATTCAACCACATAAAGGGCACAAAAACATCAATGGTTATATCAACTTTACAATTCAAGAAAATTGAGACAAGAGTAAATGATGTTATTGGTCAAGAACTTTAGCAAGTCTAATACTATAAAATCCCCCCTTTAATCGATTTTACAATACTTCTTATATAGCTTTGGATGTCTCTTTAAGTCACCTTCTTTCCCACGTAATTTTACTCCATCCTTTATTCACAGGGGACAAAACAGGTGGTGCCTTTAATGCCTTGGATGCATCCTAGTCTTATCAAGAACTGCCTTGACTATTGCATGGCGGTCCATATCTAGTACCTTTCTTTACACCTAAAATTATTTGTTCCATCACTCATTTGGCTACTCAACTGTCTCTTCTGCCTCTACTTATAGGGGACAAATAGACGATGTCTTTAATGTATGCAAGCCCCAAAAATCTACCCCATGCACTGTTTTATCTACCAGGAATAACTCCCACTAAGTTTCTTTCCATTTTTGTTGTAACAGGTAGATGGGCACTCTATTCGGTCGAGAAGGCAACGGAGAATGACACTTGGCCACTTTCGCTTTCTCGATATTTTGCAGTTTTATCAAAACAAAAATCACCGCATTCCCTGCTCTAGCAACTCTTTAGGAAGGGATGGATGCACGTGGTAGTCTTTGCATGTTGACAATCGGTGCTTCCTTAGGCCTTTGAAATAACTTTTGGGACTCACCACAATCTTTTTTTGGCAATTAGGCCTAAATATGGTTTCTTGGAGGTTGACACATGGTGACCTTCATTGCTCCTGGGAAGATACGTGGCATCTTTTGCTTATCCTTCTGGGGGTATGTGGTGTCTTTTGCTTCCTTTTGGGGATGGAGTGGAAAGGGACCAGAGGGTGACACTTGGTAGCATCCACTACTTTATGGCACTTAAGCAAAATAAAATAATGCCTTATGCATTGAATGAAAGCATTTGACCCAAGCATCCCAGATGCTGACACGTGGTGACTTCTGCTATATTCTTCAAAAAGGTAGTTCAGGGCCTCTACGACTACCACCTGGGGCTTTCTGACTTCCTGTTGCCTAGCCCATTGAAATTCTTTGTCAAAAAAAGAAACATGGGTGCCTCTAAGAGAAGCAGATGCTGGCACATGGTACATTTCACTTAACTACTACTAGATACGTGGCACATTTTGTGGTTCTCTATAAAGTTACAAAAAGGGCTTCAAAGGGCACCAGCTGGTCAGCTTGATGCTTTGGAAGGTGACACTTGGTAGCTTCTGCTTCTACTTTATTCCTAGACAAAAACAAACCCTTCCTCTACTCCAAAACTATGATGTGACATCCCAGGTGCGTAGGAACCAAAATTGTAGTACTGGAATAAAAAATAAAATTAAATATGACGTAGAGTAAAAAATACTCTATAGAAACTAATGCAATGAGTTTGTGATCAATTAATTTAAGAGTTTCATTTGATTTAGAAGAATTTGTTTTGCTACTTTTCATGTTATTTATAATCTAAATGCTTACAATATTGTTTTTGGAAAATAATTTTTACACTCAGGAGGAGAAACGGTTGATAGAAACAATAGTTACATATCATTTGATCATCAATTCGAGATTACATCCTTTTCTAAAGAATTAATACATCTTCAACTATCATACAAATAGATACTAGTAATGTCATATCAGTAAAAACAAAGGAAATAGAACATATTAAAAAAGAGAAACCAAATGAATCTTGGAATAAAATTTTATTTAAATCTAGAATCACTTGAGAGAAAGAGGCATGATATATTAATCATTACATCCCCTTGATAAAATAACATTATACAATTCCTAATTCTAATATGCACACATATGATACATTTAGTTCAATAAATGTTATGCATTCACCACTAATCGAAGATTCTCATCCTCCTCTTGAAATTATTTGGTAGCTTATACAATCTCCAAATATTAAAAAATATATAGATACCAAAAAAATCAACAAAAAATAAAATATAAAAAAATAATTTTTAGTATTTACATTTTCTATTGGCTCCTTGGCATCTATGTTGTGAGTTCTATTTTGGTGCATAACACATCATCTATATCTATATACATTTGCATATTTTAAGTGTGATACATGCATACATTGATACATTATCTTTAAATTTTTAGATGTTGGTAATTCCCTATACTAATTTCATGTGGACATTGAGGAAACCACTTATTTGATCATGATACACTTGAGTTATATCATTCTATGATTATTTTAAATTATCATGCTTGAGATTATGTAGTTACACATGTATTTATCTATTCTCATATATTTCAGAGTGTAATTAATATTTTATGTACTTAATTTTTTTTCTAACACATATATCTAGGGATTAGTATGATATAGTTATTTTGGTTTCTTATGTTCCATGCCTTTCTTTTATGCACTTCATTGAGTGTCTTGTCTTGTTTGTGGATATTTTGAATATGATACATTATTTTAGCCCCTATACTTTTATTTTCCTCTTTGACATTTAAATGTCATTATGTTTTGTATGGATATTTGAATATGTCATGATTTCTTTTGTGTAAATTTGAATAAATCATGTTCCTTTCATTGTTCAACATTTGAACATGCTCCCTGTTTGAGGTTTCCTTGGACCATTGTCTTTTGATTTTATTTTGAGTAAATTTATGTGTGTTCTTGATTTCATATTGAGCTTGTAATATTACTATCTAGACATTTCCATGATCTATATCATACATTTTAGGACTTGATGTGATCATATGTTTTATGCTTCAATGATATATTTACCTGGATATGTTTCTTCTATATGTGACATGATACATTCATAGTTTACATGGTTATATTATGTTGATGAGGTAAGGTAACTACCAGTTGATACTACCCCTCACCTCAAAGTGTGGGTATTATTATTGGGGCATGCCATAAAATAATGAATTATACGTTCCTAATAGATTAAGGTTACAAAGGGGCCATGTTTTTGAAACATGTTCTCCACACTTATATAGTTTTTAAATTGGCCAAAATTCATAGTCATATAATTTAGATAGATAGTTGTAGTATAATTATATAAATTGGTACCATTTTTATACCTAGGATTCAAAATGAGATAGTATATAAGGTGCACATGATATGCTAAAGAGCACCTAAAATTTAAAAATCAAATCAACTTTTAGATTTCAAAACATTTTTATAGACTGCATTGAGCCAATCTACTATAGTAGTTGGT
>JARHVA010003345.1:537500-755000 GCA_037957365.1 Torreya grandis | reverse complement strand
ATTTCGGTAGTTATTTCATGTATTTTATACCTTGACCATTTTTGGAGTATTTAAAAAATGGATTGACACATTTTAGATATTTAGATTAATCTAAAAGTGGTCAAGTTGTCTAAGGCTCATTTATTCACCACATTATTTGTCTCGTCTCTTGATTATTAAATTTCATGACTTTCCATGGTTATCCTATGGGTAAATGTGTTCCAATTTGAATTTAAAGGATTAAATATATAAAAATATACTATAATAAATAATTAACAAGGACTAAATTTATTTTGTAGCACATAAATCATATCAATCATACACTTGTCAAGGGTCCTGCACATTTTACTAATATTTCATGATTTATTCATTGAAGTGTTTTAGTTACATATATGTACCAAATAAGGATTGTATTAAAACATATAACATTATTATTATCATAGGGAGAGAAGGTCAAGTCTTCTCTCACTTTTGGAAATTTACTCACATCCATTAGAAATACATTTAAGACAAATATCAAAGTGATATGTATTTTCAATACTAAATGGGGACTGAGCAAGATTAATTTACACATTTTATTTTTTGTGTTGTTAGGTTGGATTATACATACATACATACATACATAGGCATATACATACATACATAAATACATATGTATGTATGTATATACATACATAGGCATATACATACATAGGCATATACATACATACATAAATACAAGGTCAAGTCTTCTCTCACTTTTGGAAATTTACTCACATCCATTAGAAATACATTTAAGACAAATATCAAAGTGATATGTATTTTCAATACTAAATGGGGACTGAGCAAGATTAATTTACACATTTTATTTTTTGTGTTGTTAGGTTGGATTATACATACATACATAAATCCATATGTATGTATGTATATGTTAATGTATGTGTATATGTATGTATGTATGCATATATACATATACATATATATGCATGTGTATATACATATATGTATATGTATATATACATACATACATATGCATATACATATACATACATACATATAAATATACATACATACTTACATATACACCATTCTATCCTTTTTATACCACTCTCAATGTTAAATACACAGAACATGCCTATATTTATTAATTTTATAGTTGGATGTTATAATAATTTGATATTTAATATATCATGATTATTTGTGATATCAATAATAACAAAAGAATTTTTTTATCCATATAATTTGCATTAAATTTATTTCTTCCAAGAGCATTATCAATTTCAAACTCATAAAATTAGGTGGTCAAACTATCTAAATTATCAATATCAATTTATCATCTTTAATTTTATAGTCACCTATGACTTATTTATGAAAAGTTGATAATAATTATATACTTTGTTAGATTTAATCTCTAACTCATTCATGACATGAATTCCTCTAGTCAAAACCCCATATTTTTCTATGTTATTAGTACATGAAAATATCAATACAGATAATAATGGCATATTAAGTCCCTAGGGAGTTACTAATAAAAAATTTGACCCCAAAATTTGAAACACAATTGGACCCATCAAAATTACAAGTTTCATTTTAACTCATGCACACAAAAAACTTATCCCAAAAATAATTATCTATAGAAGAATGGTCTATTAAGGGTGTCCCAACTTATTGTTGGTGATGACCTCCCCTTTATCCATTTTTTTACAATACAAATTTAAGATAATAGTCCTTGAGTATCAATAACCATTTATATATTAGTTTAGATAGATAACGACTACACATCATACATTGTAAAGAAATAATCATGGTGATGACCTAAGTCTCAGTACTAGTGATATAATGTCTAGTTTATACATTACAAACACAATGGACATGCATATTTTTTCCATTTATTTTTAATTTCATTATCAAATAATGTGTGATTGATGTTATGAATAAAACATTTTTTATACAGATCATCATATTTTACAAGATTTTTTCCCAAGGTGTGCTTGGTGTGAAGATGTGTAATAATAAATGTTGAATAGGAATAATTGGCATCATATTATGGGGATTAGATAAGGATTATTTTATGTAGTAAAATTACTTATATAGATAGGTATAATTCACAAAAATGGATGTAAATGTGAACATCAAGATCATATCAATAAAAATAGATCACAATAATAAGAGGTGAATATGAAAAATCCACACAAAATGTTGACAACAAAACAACGTACAATAAATATTAGGCTAAAACAATTTTAGAAGGAAGCCTAAATTTTTTTAATAAGAACAAAATTTGTAATATGATCCTCAAGTAATAACCCCTACATCCTATTTATAACTTAATCAAGTTATTTATACTCCATAGGCTAACCCTATTGACAATATGAAAGCATATACAAATGTGATATGATAATGTAAAAATGTTATGTTAGTTATAACTTGGCCTCACAATCCCTATACATTCTATACATCAAGGGAGTAACATTCCCCTCCACTTAAAAACAACATTGTATACAATGTTTACTAACTATGGATGTTTCTTAAGGAATGCTTCATCATTCCATGTTGCATCTTCATTAGTCATAGTTTTCCACTTGATTAAATAATCATTAATATCCCTTATTATTATCCTTTTATTATATGTTTTAAAGATGTCCTCAATTGATAACATAAATTTTCCCTCCTCATCTAAATCTAACAACTCATTCTAGGTGAAAATTATCTATCCAATTACCTTCTTCAAGAAAGAGACATGAAATATAAGATGTCGGTGTGCATACTAAGGTAACTCTAATAAGTATACAATACTACCAAATTTCAATATGATATATTATGGGGCATAATGCTTAGGATAAATTTTTTTACCATTTTTATATTGATTCAAATAAATTTTATCGTATGATTTTAGATGAACAAAGACCAATTTTCCCATATTAATATCCCTTTCATTGTAGTTTTGATAGGATTTTTGTTTCAATCAATTATGTGCCATTGTTATGTTCCCTCTTAGATTATATAGTATATTATGCTGGTGTTGAATGTGTTATTGATTATATTTAACCTTTATTTTTACCCTAAATGATTAAGTAATGGATGTTAGATTGTATCCATGTAATTCCAAAAAATGGAGACATTTAGGATGAGATATAGGAGGAAGTGTTATAACACCATTCTGCTAGTGGAAGCTAATGAACCCATTTTTAATATTTATCTAATGTAAAAATAGAGAACTTCTACAATATTTTTCACCACCTTTATTTTCCCATTAGAAAAAGGATGATATGATGAGCTACAAGACAAATAAATACCAAAAAATGAGAATAACTTAGTCCAAAATATTCTAGTAAAGATAGGATCATGATCACATGCTATGATCTTTGGGATCCCATTTATATTTTGAGTTGTATTCAAAAAAGAATATGCTAATGTACTTGTTAGACATGGACATGATAAGGGAAAGGGGGAATATTTTATGAGCCTATCGATGATGACATTTTAACATTATGACATAAGCGAAAATGTTGGTAATTTGTCCTATCAAGGCCAAATACCAACCCATAAAATCCAAAACGTTTCAGGATACTATCACTAGCCTTTTCATGGTGATCAATTATGTGTATTTTAGCCTAAAAATACAAATTTCAATCTTTAAATGATAAAATTGGTGTTTAAAAGGTCATAAAATTATTGGAAATATTTTCATTGATGTCAAAGGTCTAACATTATTGGTGACAAAGGCCCCATAGCATTTATTGTCTAAAGGTGTTTTTAATGTTCATATTTTTGCTAAAGTGTGCTGATATTTATTTAATATTAATGAATATATTTTTGGTTGCATAAAGTCAAAAGAGGTCCCATGAAGAAGTCGAAGTTTCATGAGATAAAAACAAAAGAGGGAAAGGATGCATTTCCCATGAAGGGTCACCTTAAGTAATTCAAAGAGTCACCAAGTGAAGACAAAAGAGGGAAGGGAATATTTTCCCATGAAGAATCACCTTGAGGAACTCAAAAAATCACCAAATAAATAAAAAAGGGGAAAGGATACATTTTCTTATGAAGGGTCACCATGTTAATTTTAAAATGAAATAATTTGAAGGGTCATGCATGTTTGGCACCATTTTCCATGTGGATTGAAGGGTCACAAAGAGTGAATTCCAAAGGTCATTTGGAAAGCTATAAAAGGAGGCTTGGGAAGTCATTTTGTAATATGAAAGAGAGTGCATGGTTTGTAATTGTATTATACAATAATATAAGAGAGAATATAAAGAGATATTATAGTATTCTATCATTTGTTAAGAAAGCAACATTCAGAGATAGTTGTGTTTTATACACAAGAGGGGTTGGTGCTCCTATGGGTTGGTGCTAAAAAATTGTTATTGTGTTGGTGCTCAGAAAAGGGGTTGGTAATCCTAAAATTTGGTGGTTGTGAACATTGTAAACTTTAGTTTGTGCTCATTTATATACTTGATATTATTCTTTGTGGTTTTTCGCACATTGGGTTTCCACATAAAAATTGGGTCTCTCTTTCTCTCTCTTATGTGGCACATGTTATTGTTTTGGTTTTATTGCATATATTGAATGTATGGTTAAGTGGAGTTTGATTAAGTAAAAGTTTTATAAGATATATGATATATTGATTCACCCCCCTCTTAGCATATCCCATGCTTAACAATTGGTATCAGAGTAAGTTCTTTTGGAAAGAGTTTAACAACTTGAAGGTAGATTAGGGAAAGCACGATGGTTGGATCACATGAAGGTTTTTATACAAATAAGTCACCTTTGTTTGATGTGATAAATTATGATTTTTGGAGAATAAGGATGAGGACTTACTTGATGGATGTTGGATTTAGCATTTGGCAAGTAATGATGGATGAATACGAAGAGCCACAGATGCTTGTAACTACTCCCATGGAAAAGAAGTCAAGTGAAAATAATGCTAAATATTTAAATGATATTTCATGTGGTTTATGTGAATCAAAATTTGTTAAATTTATTTAATTCAAATCTGCTCATGAGACTTGGGTAAAACTTGAGAATATTTACAAAGGTGATGGAAAGGTTCAGCAAGCTAAGCTCCAAACATTTAGAAGATAATTTGAGAGTTTGAATATGGAAGAGGAAGAAAATATAGCAATTTATCTTTTATGGGTTGATCAAATAGTTAATAAAATTTAAGGTCTTGGAGAAAAGATAGAAGAGTCAACAGTGGTACAAAAGGATTTGATATCTCTACCATTGAGATATAATGCAAATGTATTGGCAATTGAGGAGATGAAGGATCTAGCCAAACTAAAGATGGATTAGCTACATAGTATTCTTACAGCATATGAGATGCATACTGAACAAGAAAAACCCTCAAAAAGGGAAGTTATTTTCAAGACATCAAATAAAGACAAGGCTAAGATTTAAGAATCAAGTGATAGCTCTAGCAATGAAGAATATGACAATGGAGCCCTATTCATCTACAAGCTTAAAAAGGGCATAGGTAAATGTCAAGGAAAATTACCATTTATATGTTTTAAATGTGGTAAGATTGGACATTTTGAAGCTAAGTGACCTATAATAATAATGGTGATAATGAATAAGGAAAGCCTACATATAATAAAAATTTCAAATGCAAATACAACAAGGGATTCGAGAAGAAGAGTCTATATTCTAAAGATCCTAGCTCTATCAAAGATAGTGGAGTGAGTGACTCAGATGAAGACAAGATTCTATTCATGACCATACATGAAGATGCCTCTACAAAAAAAATTATATATGATCAAGAATAAGAACATGATGAAGCTAAGGTGAATATGGAAGGAGAACTCATTTTCACCTTAGAAAAATTTAAAGTTCTTAAGAAGAATCAAAGATTAAATCTCTAGATCAAGAAAAATGAAAAGGAGTCAAAAATAATAATTGAAGATCTGAAATCACACATTTAAGAAGCCAAAAACACTAAAGAATATCTTAAAACTCAATTACAAAAATTAAGTGAATAATGTGAAAGGTATGTTGTTTAAATTGCCTCTTTAAAAGAAGATATCGAGAAAACAAATAAAGTAGTCAATGATAAAGTTTTCAATGATTCAAATTTTGAGAATATCACTAACATGTTGAATAAGAAATTAGAAAGTTAAAAATCAATATCAGATAAGACATGTATCAGATTTAAAAATAAAAAAAGCTATGCTAAAGGTTTTACAAAAGAGGAAATAAAAAGGGAAGAAGTTAAGAATGCAGAGGACAACTTAAAAAAGAAGGCTAGAAAGAACAAAGCTATAAAAGACAATCAGGTCAAAGATACATAGATTATAACAGGTTTTATTTTCATGGTTATTATTTTTATTATAATGGTTATGGTCATAATAAAATAGACTATTGGAAAAGAGCTAACAATTTTAGAAACAAGGAGAGGGAAACTCATATAGAGTCAAGCAGAAGCTACAACTCTTTTTCTCCTCTATCAGGCTTTGATGAAGAGGCCATAGTATGTTACAAGTGAAATAATTTTGGACACATAGCCTGGAATCATAAAATCATGTTCAATTCAATCAAGAAGGACCAAAGTTTCAAGGCTCCATTCATTAAGAAGAAATTTTAGACAGGTTCATGGTAAAAGAAACAACCTAAAAAGTCTATGTTAGTCTAGACAACTTTGTATGCCAAAAATGAAGAAAATACATGGTTCATTAACATTGAATGTTCAAGGCACATGAAAAGAGACATATCAAGTTCATAACTCTAAATAATATCAATGGTGGCATAGTGAAATTCAAAGATAATACCACTACCAGAATAGCCAAAAAAGGTATATAAAGTTTGGATAATGGTTGAACTAAGACTGAAAATGTTCTATATGTAGGTCTTAACCATAATATATTGAGTTGAATTCAAATGTGTGATTAGGGACATACATTAAAGTATTATTTATAAGGTTGTTAAATTAAGAGAAAAGATACAGATGTGCTAATTTTAGATGCTCAGAGGATAGACAACAATTTATTTATGTTATCAAATATCAAAGGTGAAAAATGTTGTTTGAGTCAGGTTGAGTAAATTTGGTTATGGCACAGGAGAATGGAAAACATAAATTTTTACAATATTGTCAACATTAACAAGAAGAAATTAGTTATATATCTTCTAAAGATTACAAATCCCTCCGACATGATTTATGTACCATGTCAGTATGGGAAGCAGGTCAAAAGATGGTTCAATACAAAAGAATACTCAACCACTTAAATGTTAGATCTTTTTCACACTAATCTATGTGTACCTATCATAACTCAAATTAATCAAGGTGAGAAATACTTCATGTTGTTTATTGATGATTTTATATGTATAACTTGGGTGATGTTTTTGAAGAAAAAATTAAAAAATTTCAGCCACTTCAAAGCATTCAAGGTTTTAGTTGAGAATGAAATGGGTTTGAAGATTAAGTGCCTGAGATTAGATCAAGGAGGAGAATTCATGATAGATAAATCTATTGAGTATTGTGAAGATCATTGGATAAAGAGACATTATTTAGTAGCTATAACTCCATAATAAAATGGAGTAGTTGAGAGGGAAAATAGAGTAGTTTAGGAGATGGTGAGGATGATAATAAATGAATCTAAGATACTAGAAAAATATTGGAGAGAAATGGTAGGTAGAGCAGTGTATATCTAGAATAGAGATTTGTTCAGAGTCAACAATTATAATAATCCCTATGAGATATGGAAAGATAAACCAATGATTATTGATTATTTCAAATTTTTTGGTAGCAAATGCTTCATAAAGATAACTGATGAAAAATTGGGTAAGTTTGAATCTAGAATAGATGAAAGTAGATTACTTGGATATTATTGAAAAATTAAAGCTTATAAATTTTATATCAAAATAACTAAGAAGATATTTGAAAGTGCTAGTGTTAGTATAGGTGAAGATGTAGCACAAAGAGCTAGTGATCTAATAGACACTCCTAAAATAATTGAAGAAGATGTTAAAGAATCAGATAAAGATAAGAAGGAGCAAAATGTTACCAAGACCCCATCCAAATATGTTTAGATAAATCATAATGAGAGTGACATCACTAGGAACATAAATGAAGGAGTTCACACTAGAAGGATGATAGTAAGTGAATCTAAGCAAGTTAATTTTTCTTTGTTATCCAAAATTTAGACTAGAACTTTTTTAGAAGCTAGACATGATGAGCATTGGGTTAAAATAATGGATGAAGAATTAAATCAGATAGAAAAGAATGATTCTTGGGAATTAGTGCCTAGACCAAAAGATCAAAATGTGATAGGAACAAAATGGGTATATAGAAATAAGTTGAATGAAGATGGTGAAGTTACCAAGATAAAACAAGGTTGATATGTAAAAGATATGCTCAGATTGAGGGTATAGATTTTGAATAAAATTTTACACCAGTGGCAAGGCTAGAGGCTATTAGAATGTTTCTTTCATATGTAGTGATTAATAATTTCAAAGTGTTTTAGATGGATGTCAAGTCTACTTTCCTAAATGAGAATCTAGAAGAAGAGGTCTATATTGAGCATCATGAGGGATTTATTCTCTCAAATGATAGTATCTATGTATGCAAATTGAAGAAAGAACTGTATGGATTGAAGTAAGCTCCCAAAGCTTGGCATGCAAGGCTTGATAAGTACCTACAGGATCAAGGTTTCAAGATAGGTTTTGCTGACAGTAATCTCTACATCAAAATATAAGGTGAATAGTAGTTGATCGTTGTGGTATATGTTGATTACATAATAATTGGAAGAAACATGGAAAAGATGACAAAATAATTTTCTAATAATATGCAAAAATAATTTGAGATGTCTATGCTTGGAGAATTGTAATTTTTCTTAGGGTTTCAAATATTTTAGTTAGATAAAGGAATTTTCATATCTCAAAATAAATATGCCAAGGAAATGTTGAAAAAAAATAGTTTTGAGGATTGTACACCAGTTGACACACCAATGGGTACAAGGAACAAGGTGATTAAGGTTAAAGATTCACCTATTACAAAGCAATCTTCGTATAGATCTATGATTTGTAATATTTTATAATTGATAGCATCGAGGCTAGACATCATGCATGTAGTAGGCATGGTTATGAGTTATCAGGCAGCCCTTAAGGAGAGTCATGTTCTATTGGTGAAGAGAATATTTATATATGTCAATGGGACATTAGATTATGGATTTTAGTATCCCATAGGTAGGGATTTCACTTTGGTTGCTTATACAGATTTAGATTAGGTAGGTTATTTAGATGATAGAAAGAGTACAAGCGGAGGAGATTTATTTCTTAGTGATTGCTTATTATCATGGCTAAGCAAGAATTAGAACTCAGTATTAGTCTCTAAAACTAAATCAAAATATATTATAGTAGTGTTGTGTTGTACTTAAGTGCTTTGGATGAAGCAAACTTCAAAAGACATCGAGTTAAAATATGATGAACCTATCTCTATTTTTTATGATAACACAAGTGATATTAATATTTCTAAGAATCCAGTGATGCATTCAGGAACAAAACATATTCCTATCAGATATCACTTCTTGAGAGAGCAAGTTGTAGATTAGCAAGTTAAGTTGGAATATATCAGTACTACAGAATATATTGTAGATATTTTCAAAAATGTACTACCAAAGGATACATTTGAGTATCTACGAGAGAAGTTGGGAGTAATTTCTTTTACTTCATACCATTGAGGATCAGTATCAGTTGAGGGGGAGATAAGTGTTAGCTCTAGGATAGACAATTCACCATTGATGTCAAAAGGGGAAAATTAGAGGGATAGGTATAGAAATAGATTCAATAATAGGTATAGGGAATAGGTATAGGATTCTACAATAAGGGGGAGTTATTTTATATTTTTTAGTTGGTAGTATATGTAGGTTGGCATGTGTAGTAAAGGTTTTAGTATGTGGCAATTTCAGTTTGAGGTTGCCATTAATGACAAAGAGGGAGATTGTTGGAAATATTGTCATTGATGTCAAAGGTCTAAGATTATTGGTGACAAAGCCCCCATTACATTTATTGTCTAAAGGTGTTTTTAATGTTAATATTTTTTCTAAAGTGTGTTGATATTTATTTAATATTAATGAATATATTTTTAGTTGCATAAAGTCAAAAGAGTGCCCATAAAGAAGTCAAAGATTCATGAGGTAAAGACAAAAGATGGAAAGGATGCATTTTCCCATGAAGGGTCACCTTAAGGAGTTCAAATAGTCACCAAGTGAAGAAAAAAGAGGGAAGAGTGAATTTTTACATGAAGAGTCACCTTGAGGAATTTAAAGAGTCACCAAATAAAGACAAAATGAGAAAAGATGCATTTTCTCATGAAGGGTCACCATGTGACTTTTCAAATGAAATAATTCAAAGGGTCATGCAAGTTTGGAACCATATTCCATGTGGATTAAAGGGTCAAAAAGGGTGAATGCCAAATGTCATTTGGAAAGATATAAATGAGGCTTGGGAAGCCATTTTTTAAATATGCAAGAGAGTGCATGGTTTGTAATTATTTTATATAAGAAAAGAGGAGAGAATAGAAAAAGATATTGTAGATTTCTACCATTTTTTGAGAAAGGGGTTGGTGATCCTACAAGTTGGTGCTTGAAAAAGTTATAAACTTGAGTTTGTTTTCATTTATATACTTTAGATTGTTCTCCATGGTTTTTCACACATTGGGCTCTCTCTCTCTCTCTCTCTCTCTCTCTCTCTCTCTCTCTCTCTCTCTCTCTCTCTCTCATGTGGTACATGCTATTATTTTAGTTTCATTGCATATCTTGAATGTATGGTTACATGAAGTTTGATTAAGTAAAATTTTTATAAGATATATGATATAATAATTCACCCCCCCCCCCCTCTTATTATATCCCATGATTAAGAAAAATTAGTCAAAATACCTTTGAAAATATTCATATACATGACTTTACCTTAGTCATAAAGTGTCATACTTTAAAAAGGTGATTTCATGCAAGTTTTAAACCAAATGATAGATTTTTGAACTCCCACGTGACACCCCAAAATCATGTAAAAGGGTTTGTTTATTTATTTCAGATGCATGTGATTCTTGATATCCTTCTCATGCTCTAATTTTGGTGGTGTAAGACTTAAGTTAGAAATAAATGATAAAAAAGCCATTTTCATGCATATTTCTTTGAAAATTATGGAATTGTATGACCATACATACAATTGAGGATATGATTAGGAGGAGGAGGTCATAAAAAGGGTTTAAAAATATATCTAAGAAAAAACAATTTGAAATAGGCCCAAAACCACTCCTTTCCATTCACCTTGGATTTTTGTAGACAAGGAGAGTTCTTTGGGTTTATAGATGGTACAACCATGATAGAGAAAATCTAGGTCTACAATTTTGGACAAAGAAATTAGACTCAGAGAGATTATTGTTAGATAAATTGGTTATCAAATTAGTCATATATCCTTAATGAATCATCCATTTGAAGTTAAGGTATACATCAATAGTCTTGCATTGAGGAAGGCAGATAGTTTTCTATACTTTCTCCTCACTGGGGCATCATATTAGAAAAATTCAAGTTTATATGGGTTCTCATAGACATGACTCACCCTTCCATGGTAGCCATAAAGTCCTTTTGACACATGTTATGGACAAATATAGATCAAGAAGTTAAGAAATTGAAAATCTACAGTCTAGAAGCATGTAAAGGGAGTTGTATGGTTTAAGAGAGACAAAGTAACATCAAGATTTATTGGTTTCTTATTTATGAAGGTATCTATCATGTTCACATGTCCTCAAATAAATATTATAAAATGTTTTATGAAGATTCATATCAAGAATCCATTAATGGATCTCAAAATCATCTTTAAGGAGTCACTATTTAGTAAACTTCAAGGAAAATTAGCATGTTTAAAGGTTTTAACAACTCCTAGGTTTCAATTTTATCATCTTGTGCTCCTTAAAATTCCTCCCAATTTATATGGTTTTAAGAGGATATTCCCATGTTTTCATAGGACTCTTAAGTTGGTCTTGGCATACTCCTATTGTCTCTTGTCACCCCATTTTTATTTCCTCTCCATCCTCACTATCATACATAGCCATTTCTCATTATGTTCATGATTTTAACACCCTTCATTCATGTTTTCCATCTTCCCACTTCCTCAGCACCCATTCCATTGATTTCCATCTCATCAAACCATTCCAAGGAGAATTCAAAGGGGTAGAGACTATCAAGGGTGAGAAGGAAGGTCTATAGAACCTTGAAATCATGTTGAATAGTTAATAAGACTACCTAAAATCATGGTCCCACTAGTTAATATTTTTAATATGAAAGCACAAAAGCTAAGGCAATCATAATAAGATGTTTTCTTGAAGTTATATGCTTAGATAGTTTCATAAAGTTTCATAATTTTAAGGGCAAGGATCATATCCTGATTGGTGACCTTCTTTAATCCTAAGTGTAGTCAAAGTCTATACAAGTTAACCTCAAGAAACCATCTACAGGAAGGGCACAAACATTTTGAAGATAGGTCATAGTATCAATGTTTGACCTATAGCCAAAAAGGTGGATAATAGTGTTAAGGAGACCTAAGGGATATTGAATTTCAAAAGAGAGTATTAAAGTTTTGAATAATAATCATGATAAGTGAATTACCTTTGAATCTCTTATTACATGTTATCAAGTTCTTAAAGTCCCCAAATTTAGATACAATCCATATAAAGACATCATTGAAACATAGTCATGAGGTTCTCATAAAGAACAATGGTAAGAGAGATAATGGGATCATGGTCCATAAAAATATTTGTGTTCATGGATAGTTATTAAATAAATAATGATGATATGAGGTTAATAAAATAGACATGAGTGTCTAAAATAAGCTATATTCATGTTCATTTCATGAAATCACCATCTACAACCACATAAAGGCAGACCTATCTCCAAGTGAAAGGATTTTTTAAGAAGAGTGGTCTAGAGAGGTGTTTCACATTAAATAAGATTATTTGACAAAGTAATTTAATGTTTAATAAAGTGTTTTAAGAGAGAAAGGAGATAACATAATCATCATTAATTATATGAATGAAGACTTCCAAACATAATCTTCAGTCAGGTCAACTACATATTGGGCACCTACAACCATACAAAGTCATTTCCTCTGACACAATCATACATTCATTTTCCATATAGATGCCATGCAAGATACCATTAATTTATTTTTTAAAATATAAAAATATTCATGAAAATTCAAGTGAATAATTGGAACCTCTAATACCTTGGTCAATATCATTAAGGATACTATCAACTCTTGATAGTACATAGGTGACTATACGCATTATGAGTGTGTAGAGGCCTAAAGACCCAATTTGAGGGTCAATATGTTATCAAGAGAATGTGAAGGTGATTTAAAGTGTTTTAAATTATATTTAAATAATTAATTCATAATATAATGATCACCAAACACATCAAACCTCAGAATATCACCTTCAACAGTGCTAGCATATAGTCATATTAAGATTCTTGAAGGATTTAAGGTCTATTATAGGTGACATAGAGGTCTAAAAGTTGATAAATAAATAATGAGACAAATTAAAGGGAGGTATTCATGATACATTTTAAATAATATTCATCATCTTCTAGTCTAAACCAATGTAAAAAGGAGAAAACGCAATCTTTAGATTGAAAAATGTAGGTAGCTCAAACTAAATGTTGAGAAAATTTATCTACATACCACAATATTCATGATCTAAGTTTGAAAATTGGTGGAAGTGGTCCTCATTAGTTTTTTTACCCATCCAACATATTTAAAATGTCAAATTATTAGTGTATATTCTCAATTTTTGGACGCAGTCCCCTACTTGTCTAAACATAGTCAAAATTGGAGTAGGCAGGCTTTTTAAAGTGTTTTAAGGAGATTTGCAGGTGTTTTAAGAGATAGAATAGATTTTATAAGATAAATGGAGAGTGAGAGTGGAGTTCAAGCATCTCATGAAGAATAATATATTAGTTTTTAAGAGGAAAACATCAAAATCTCTAACCAAGGGCTAAACAAGTTATGTTTGCAAGAAACCTTAGAGTGTAAAACGAAGGTATAAAGTGCATAAGGAGATATTGAGGCTTTGAAAAAATAATGACATAATTATGAAATCATATATCATAGGTTTAAAACTCATTATAATATATTCATGAAGGATAAAACACTTACAAACTTGTGCCTATGTAAACATGTAAACATGCATCCAATCCTAAAACCACAGTCATAATCTATGAAGAGGAAAGTTAAGGTTGATCATTTAAATAGGAGAATACAGGTTGGGAAGAGGTATGAATTAAGGTTTCATGATGATTTTTCATCCCCATATCACCTAAAGTTTATTTAAACATTAAAAATTAGTTTTAGGCATAAAAATTAGTTTAAGACCTATAAGGCCTATAATACCAAAAGACATAAGCTATAATGGGTTGGTAATGGTAAGATGAAGATGTATTCAAGCAAATAAAATAAGGAGAAAATGCTATTTTGATCCATAAGGATAAATTTGAATTTTTTAGTCAAGACACCCATTCAAGCCACCTGATCAAGTACTCATATCTTTCACCATGTGAAGAGTTTGGACAAATGATCTTAGCATGTTTTGAGGACCCATATGCACTTAAAATTAACGAAAATTTACTAAGAGCATAAACCTATCTAGAATGCAATCAAAACCCTATATGTAAACCTCTTTATGTAGGTATATTTTCATATATTTTACACTGGAACCTAATATTCTCAAGGAATTTGAGGGGGTATATACCATAGATATTAATGGTAATAAGTTTGGGTTTGGAGGATTGTACTTGATGAACCATCATTAAGAAGGTTCACCTCCAAAACCCTCCCAAACCCTCATAAGGACCAATTCTGAGAGAAGTCAATTTTATTGAATAAAAACCTCATGAATCAAGTTTAAACCTCTTCAAACATGAATTAAACTTAGAGATCATCCCATAAATGGTACTTTGTTTTATGATATTGTACAGATCATGGTAAAAACCAATTTTCTTGGAAGAAAAAGTGTTAAAAAGAGAGGTAAAAGGTAGGTCAATGGATTCCAATCCATAGAGGGTTAATCCTAAGACTTATTATTCATCCTCAAATCATTATATGATAAAAAAATATGCTTGAAAGTGTCCTTATAAGCTCATCCAAAACAACCACTCTACATGAAATTCAAGCTAAATTAACTTAGTCAACTAGTTTGACTGAGTTGCATGTGTTTCTTCATCAAAAGTAACTATTTCATGATATGAGGGGTTGTTCCAGGTTTGATACTCACCATATTTTCATGTTTTAAATGTTTTAATGTATGTTCCAATGGTCATCAATGCAAGAAGTTAGGCTACTATGCCTAATTGGCCTAGTAGGCCCATTTGGTCAAACAATTGAAGTTTAAATTGTAGTGGAAGCTATTGAATAAGCTCATATGGATTTGTCATGACACATATATGGTCATAATGAGGAGTTATCATGAAATTTCAATCTTTAAGTGCTAATTCATGCAATGAAGGGCTAAAATAGGAGTTGACTAGTCTTAAGTGCCAATCATCATGAGTTGACTATTTGTTAAGTGTTAATAAATGCACATTTTAAGTCTAAAGTATGAATAATTACTTTTAAATATCTTTAACTCACTTCAAGTGGAGTTTTTAGACATGTTATGGCATAGAAAACATGCAATAAGGAGTTTAGACAAGTCCAATGGGCCCACCACCTCTTTCCCATGTTAAACAGCTAATGCAAGTCATCGAGCATAAAGAATGTGATGAAAGACTATTATTATCAAATTGTAACTCAAATTTGACTTAAGATTATGTTGAGTGGAATTCCTCTTCTCTCTCCTATGGCAATCTATTGGCTTTATCTTTTCTCATCTTCTATATATTCAAGCTTTCAAGCCTATTTTTGGGATCCTTCTCTTGGACATGATGAAACTCTACTAAGATGGAGATTTGTAACTTGTTTAGATGAATAAAATGACTATTTTCATATTCTTATATTTTGGTATAGTGTGTTATATTGGTTTTATTTACATATGTGGTAGTATTTTCTCCCTTGCTAGGTCCTAATGTCACCTAACTACTAGTATGCTATCTTATGTAGGACATATAAAATATTTGATATTGGTTGATTGAGTTAAAAATGGATATATTGACTAGTTAGTTCCTTGAATTAGGCATATTACATCATTACCCTCATGCTTTGATCACTTGATTATCCTTTATATGAAATATTATTACATAAAAGTCCTTTCAAGTTTTAGATTTAGTGATTTGAATTACCTTATTAGTGTTTTATGAGCTCAAATAGAGTGGATGAACTATAAATATAGTTGTATCACCAATAGTAGAATAGGATTTACCTTTCAGTTTCCTTCCAAACCTTTTCATCCTAAAAAGCATAGTAGGTTTTAGTAAATAGAGTGAAGTGATACATTAGAGGATCTAGCCTCATAAATCTAGAGGTTCAATCTAAGATTCAGGTGTCCCACACCTTAGACCATTCTAATGTTAGTTCAGATGTGAAGGATATCCTAAGCAATCAACCTTCAATAAGGTGTTATCTATGTTGTTAATAGTTATGACATACTCTGTGGGACACAGATCTAGCCATTGGAGAACAAATTTGTAGCATATTAGTCTTTATAATCAATTTCAAGTACTCAGATGGTCCTTATCCTTGAGGTATAAGGAAATTTTTGTTCAAAATTCAATTGATTTACATGTGTTTTCTAGGCTATGGTAGCCTATAGAGAAGAATTCTATCATTCATATCCTTATCACCAATTTCAATATGACCATATACATCTCATCCTCACACATATCAACCCTAACATGATCAATATCATAATTATCATGAACCTCATCAACCATATTCAAATCCTTATCATTACTATGGTGACTCATATCAATCCTATAACGGCCCTCAAGAATCTTTTTATCTTTTTGATCAACTCAATCAAGTTCCAAGATAATCCATTTCTAACTTCAAACAAACATTGTTTGGATATGATAAATAGATGGCAAGCATAGAAACTCAAAAGATTTATGGATGGGAGATCCCTAAGCATGAAATTAAGAACATGAGAGCTAATTTGAAGTAGGTTGAATAGGTATGTGCATCTTTCATAAGGCAAGGCCATTCAAAGTTCAGTGTTGATATCCTAGACATATATGGTCTAATTATGTGCATTGACTAAAGTTTGGTGTTCTATGTGAAACACCAGGGTCACCACAATAATTAGTATTAGGTTCTTTTTGAACTACCCTTTTCTCCTTATGATCATTAAATCAATGTATATCACAATCCTCAAGATTCCTCATAAAAATTGCCAAGTTTTCCTACTTGGAAGTCTATCGATGAAAGATCTTGGAAGGTGGAAGAAGAGTGTTTTGAGGATCCTAAATCTCATGTTTCACATCAAATCATATAGGAACCTTCATCTTTATGTTTTCAAGGAGAGATCTCTAATGAGATGGTTTATGATTATGAGGCTCACCTAGCCAAATAGATTGAGCTTATAAATCATCTTTAATAATTAATGGCAGTTGTAAAGACAACACAATCTCATAATAAATTTATTTCTTTCACACCCATGGCTGCAAAAAGTACAAAATAATAATCCCATAAACCCAAGTTCATGACTTGGAAACAAATGCATTAGTCAAGGGAGAAAGAGTAGTAGTTATGTAATAACCCCATTGGGTTAGATGTAGAAATACTCAATTTTTTTTTAATTAAACACATATACCAAATATATATTTCACCACAAGAATATATAGAGGCCATAATAAATACACAAGGTATGATAATAAATACAATCATAATACATCAAATAATACTGATCTCTAATATCATGAGAACAAAAGTCATAATGAACATATACAAAGTGATCACATTAACTCTATTAAAACTATAACAAGTCTACATCCACCATTATCCAAGTAAAATAATAAGAAATCAAAAATATTCATGACAATATTAAATTATAAATACAATACAATAAAATATAATTTACATATAGATACATGGCTCCCCTAGAGCATAGTTTCTAAACATCCAAGAATAAGTGATTCATACTCAACCAAATTATTAGTGCATGAGAACTAAAGTTTATAAGAGGAATTATATTCTTTCCCAATGGGATTGATTAACACCACTCCTACTCTAGAACCTAGTTTTCATCTAGCACAATAGTTTTCATAATCCATGCAAAACATGATAAGTTTTAGAGTTACCTACCTTTGTGGTGTCAAGAGTGTAAACACCAAGATCTAAGTTAACCATGTTGACCCTCTCATTGATTTCATTATACTTAGTGATCATATGTTTCATTTTAGGTTCCCTTTCTATCATGATTTGGTTGGGGACTCCCTTCCAAGGTAACCACATATGTGAACAATCTGTTGACATATAGCTATTCAAGATCCTAGTCTAGTATCTACTTAATAGCATCCCATAAGCATTAGGGATGTCCACCACTTAGATATCAATGAACTATTAGATCCTAAGCTCTGAGGCAATCTACATGTGAAATTTCAAAAATTCACCAATAAATTTGACTCTTGATTTATCTTATAGAGTTACCACTCTATTATATTTAATGGGAGTCAAACCTAATTGTTCACAAATACCCTTAGGCATAATATTTATAGGTGCACATAAATGTAACAAGCAATTATGTAAATTATTACCAAAGATAATGACTATAATTAGGAAAGGAGGAACATCTACCTTGATTTTCTATATTTCAATATCAACATGTGCATACTTTTGAGACTTACCATGATTTTTAGACAAAGATTGCAAAAGAAGATCCCTCTATTTAGTAATTTGTATGAACTATGCAAGGTGATGTTAGCCTTGATATTTTTTATGTCCTCTACTATATTATATCTAGTCTTATTAGAAGAATTATATGTATTAGCATTGGGTTTAGAAGTAATTCCCTTAAGATGTTTTGGATTGTTGTTTGAGGTAGTCTTAGGAGGGGTCTCAAAGTTATATGGAGGAGTCTAGGTGTTCAAATATTTCTTCTACTCCTAGTTTATTAGAGGATAATTCTTCTTTAGAAATTGTTAAAAAGAATGAATCTCTTCAAGAATATCCTCAGGCTCATTATCCTCTTGGAAAGTGAAATCAAATGTCTCCACCATGAGAGTTGAATCAACATATCTAAATGACCTTGAGGAACCATATGTACCTGTATCATAATCGTTATTAGGGACAAATTCAAAAGTATCTAATTCTTCTTATAAGGATTCAAAATCTTTACAAAATTCAACATGGTCTATTTCTCCATTCTTATAAGTGTAATGAACTCTATAATAGTTAAGTAAAACAACATCAGTAAGATTTATATTAGGCACATTCTTGCTAGTAGATGGCTCATTATTCTTGTTGTTATGGTAACTATCATTTTGAAATATATTTGTGGGCCTATTGAAACTTTAAAAGGAGAAATTCTTACCAGAGCTCTCTCTCTAGTATTAATTGATTTTTCAACTGAAGGAAGTCAGTGCTAAGATTTTAAACCATCTTGAGGATAAAGTCAATCTCATTCTTTGGGGCCTTAAATTATGAAATTGATTATTAGAATTAGCTATAGGCATTAAATATTTTTGATCCTGTGGATGAGATATATTGGCAACATTGTTCAAGAATCCCAAGTTTTGAGTAGGATGAGCGTGTCTCAAAGGTAGTTGGTTTAAGACTAGAAGTTGGTTCAGGGTAGGCATATTTTGGTTGGCATTGGGAATAACATTAAGAATAGGTAAATATGGATTGGAATTAGGAATGGAGTATGCCAATTATCCTTAGAGTTACATCTGGTCATTAATGATCATAACCTTAGCATAATCTAAATCTAATGTGTTCATAGGTCCAATAGCTCTCTTTATAAATACATAAGTCATAGGATCCAAGGCATCCTTATAGATTTCCAAGGCTAAAGCCTCATCAAGTCTGTAAGAAGATATGGTTCTACTAAACATCTTTTGGAACCTAGAATTGAAGACTCTTATGGGCTCATTTGCATCCCTTTTTACTATGGTGAATTACTAGTATAAGACACAAGGACTAATGATTTTACCAAATTAGTTAATGAAAACATTGTTAAAATTAACCCAACTAGTGATGTAATTTTTAGGGAGGTTTAGAAACCATTCATATGTAACATCTTTAAAATTAAAATGAAATAGTCTACATGCTACATCTTCATGAGTCACATGAAACAATCTAAATATAGCTTTGAAACTCTCAATGTGTTCCTCATCAGTTACAATGCCACTAGGACTAAATGTTGGCAAATAATTTTTAGGATTACAAGGAAGGTCATGTACCACACCTGACACATTGATCAAAGAACCACCTAGATGGGCCCTAACTTGACAGGGATAAAAAACAAGAGTACTCTAGATTGGTGAAGCTAGAAAATATTTTGAAAGTCTACGCTTACCTTTGGCCCACCTAGTTATCCTATGAACTTATAATGAAATTAGAAGTTCTCTAGTATCTAAGCATGACCTTGTATTGATTCTTGGTAGTTCCATCTTGTGGGCTTTGAATCCTATTTGAAATATGATGTGTTAGTCTTATATTTTTAGGGGACAACAATCAGACTTGCACATTTAAAAAAAAATTCAAATATTTATATAAAGGATGACAAAGGATAATAATCTTTAAATAAGTTAGCTCAGAGATGAGTTTAAATACATAAGTATGATAGATATTTACATGTTTAAAGTCAAATAAACTCAAATTCGCAATGGATATATCAATCTTTGATCAAAATAACTATACCTCAAACCTATTGAATTAACAAAGCTTATGCCATATTTACCATAATTAAGAATACACCTTCAAATAACATCGATCTTTGTCTAAAGGAAACACAAATATGGGTCAAAGGTTGTAAAGATAAAATATCTTCACACAATTGAGAAAAATATGACACAATTATGTAAAGGTTACACCAATATTTAAACATAATTAAAAAAAAGAAGCAAAAATACTTTAAATCTAAAAATATATAATGACCCTCCTTTTAGTGCCAATGAAGCCCCTCTTGTTGATTCTTGAATATGTATATAGGTGCTCGGAGTGTTTAAGAACAATTCACATTTTAGAATTCTAAGAATTTAGTGCATGAGTTGTAGGTTATGATAATGTTGTTATCTATTGATGAAATAGAGGCAAAGCAAGTGGACTATTTCACAATATTTATAATGTTTAGTGGTTGGAATCCACCTTAGACAAAGTCAGTATATGCAAAATATGAAGTATGATTATGCTAGGAATGGTGAATTATGATCAAGAACTAATATAAATATTAATCTAGGATAGGTATTTACAATGAAGATTGATTTAAAGTGATATGGTTAAAAAATGAGCAAAAGGAAAGGTAAGGTAGAGAAGAGATGTTGTTGATCTTCATTCCAGATATCATGACAAAGTTTAAATATCATCCAGGCATGCCCTTAATCAATGTATGATATGAAGTAGCATAAGCTCAAATCCTATTAGACATCATGAAAACATCTATGGTTGGTGTGAAATAATGCAAATAAGAATCAGATTCACTTTAAAGATTTATCCCTAAAAGCAAACAACATTAGACCAATTGAAATAAGAGTAAGCAAACAAAATGAACCTAAAGAATTTCAATTAACCTAACATTGTCACAAGTTAACAACTCTTCATTCAAATGCATACACCAAAAATTCATAAGAAATATTCAAATCTAGAAATCAAAATAAACAAGTGAGAGAGAAGCCAGGATAACAAAATATATAAGCAAACTTGGACAAACTTTATAGAATTCCTTATATATATATATTAATCCTCAAAAGTTACAATTAGCTCTTAGCTTCCCCCTTTTTACAATTGAAAATACTCCTTTTATAGAAGGTAAGGAAGTTGATGGTTAGTCATTTCCAATTATAAAAGTACAAGTGTAAGGATAGCTATCCTTTTTTACAAAGTTCTAGAATACACTAGACTTTTCCTAATGGACTGAACTATAGGTAATGTGCTTTACAAGTTACACATGCCTTTACAAGAAGAATATTTTATTTTCAAAATATTAAAAGGTTTATAAAAAGGAATATTATAAACTAAATTTGAATCCCATGTGTCGATGTAGTCCCCTATTTTTGCTAAAGAACCTTCATTGCCTTCTCATGCTATTCATCAATCAACTTGAGGTTAACAACAGGCTCCATGAAAAGTTCATGTTCTTAGTTTGCCAAGTTTCTAAGGTCTCTATCATTTATTCTCAAGGCTTATTTAATGCTCCTTGCTTCAATAATATTTTCCTCTACTATTATGATCATATCCATGACCCTACTATTGTCCACTCTAGATTTACCTTGGATTTTACTCTTGACTTCCTGCATGACTAGGGTGGTTCTGTGTTTGAACTCTTTATCTGTGATGAGGTCTATGGAGCTGAGTGTAGTTGGTTCTGTGATCATGGTCCCCAAAAAGTGTTCCATATTATTTATTAGTTCCTTGTCATCCTTAAGGAGACCTTGAAAATACTTAGACCATGTGCTCAAACCCTTGATCTTATCCAAAATCAATCCCATGATTGTGTTGAGATGAGCCAAGCTAATGGTCTTGAAACTAGGGATTTGACCCTCCATCAAGATGTTGGTCAATTCTTTCATTTTATCTCTTAAATTATGCCATTGGGTAATTAAGCTTTTTTATCCTGCATCCTATTGGCTCAATGTATTCTATCTTGACCTTATTAACTTTATTTAATCAAACATGTCATAGAAGGATTCTTCAAACATCTTAATCATGGCATCAGGAAATGATAATATAAATTGATTTTCTAAATTTTCCTTTTACTTTTGCATATTCTCCTTTTGTTGTTGCATGCCTTTGAGGGTAGATTTCAATTGGGTTGACTGTGCTTGGGCCAATTCAAGCACATTTTACTCAAAATTAGGGATTTATCCTAGTTTTTGTCCTCCTCCTAGAGTCAAGCCAACAAATGGTTTCACTTTTTAAAAAGTGAACTCTTCTCCTCTAACCATGAATTTCTTCTCAGTCACCCTCTATAGACTAGCAGTTATTGGGTCAAATTTGACACCAACTGAAGACTCTATTATCTTTAGGGATGGGGTTTTGATCTATTTTTCACTTATCTCCCTTGGAGCAACCATTATTTTCTCTTCTTCTTTCTACAAAGCTACAATCCGTGGATTAAGTTCCTCATGTGTAGTGATGCTAATAGCCTTTATTATTACCCATGGATGATGCTAATAGCCTTTATTATTACCCATGGATGATGTAGTGATGCTGATAGCCTTTATTATTACCCATGGAATGGTTGGACCTTGTATCAAATTCTCTTCATTGAAATTAAATTGATTCCTTTAGCTTTCAAGTGCCCCACAACTCTTCCTTGGAGATCCTACTGCCTTAGTTCATCATGTTGTAATTTGAAAGAGGTCCTATGTTTAGACACAACCTCAATATTTTCCCATTATTGAAACATAGTCCTATCAATGGTTATGGGGAGGGTGTGGAGCATTCCCTTTCTCTTGTTCTTGTAAAGACTATTTATACCATTGCATATTTGGTATGTTACCTCTTGTTCAGCTAGTTTGACTAGCACGTGGACTGGTACTATAAGTAGGGTGAATTATGTTCCTTCAATCTTGATTATGGTGTAGTTAGAATATAACCATATATCTCATGTAGATTTAATTTTATTTTTTATCAAGGGATTGACCCTTGGCATTGGATTCCCTGTAATAACCTCAACTAAGGTCAGGTAAACACAATCACAAATAAATTGAATATGGTCCCTATATTTAAGAATATGTTATTTTAAATAGTATTAAGAGAAGGTTTGTATCTCATCAAGTGACCATTCCATAAGGCTAGGAATTTTTATTGTAGCAATTAGGGTACCTAATGAGTATGACATCATGTAAAACTGACCTCTAGTCTTCTTCTTAATTATAGAGAACTGCTTGCTCAAATAAGTATTGATTATCTCACTCAAGGGAGGGGTGATTTCCTTTTCAACCATGAAATATACCAAGGGTACCTATATCCCATCCATATATTTGGTGGTTGAATTTCCACATATCTTGTTCATCATAGTCATGATCATCTTGATCCCAAGTTTGAATTGGTTGATTGGGATGTTACCATTGATGTCTAAGAACACTTGATTCATAGAGTACAACCATAGGGTAAGAATGTTTTTCATGTCATTTTTCTTGGCCCATGAATTGATTATGTCCATGTATACTTGAGGATTTGGAAATTTATATTACTTTTCAAATGCTATAAGAGAAATATATGTGATTTTCCTAAAGCTACGCTCATGAATTATCATGCCCTAATCAAATTTTTCATCTCTAATGATAGGATCAAGAATATATATAGTATAGTACCTTAAGTTTCACCAAAACATAATGAAGGCTTATCATCTAGATCACCACTACATCATAGTATCTCCTCTTCATAGATACATTATTTTCCTCTTTTCTAGTGATAACCTATTGCTCTTCAATTATCCATAATAGTTTGGACCAATGGATATCTCCTATGATTAGGGACATGGCATTAAAATACATATATTTTAAAGTTCTTTCCATATCCATGGTTAGATATAGCTCCACATCTTCACCTGAGACACTTCTTTTAGTTGTCATGGATGAAAATTCACTCAAATCACCTACCAATGGTCTATAGTTTAGTCCAAATTAAATTCTTCTTGCACATATTAATATTCACTCTCTTGGGCTTGATTTGTGGTCAATATAGGGTTGAATTAGGGATTTTATGTGAGCTAGGGTTTTTTTCAAGTCCTCTTAGATATTTAGTGGCAGAAACTTGTTGATCTTGTATGAACTTTATTCCTTAGATTTGAATTGGATCTTCACATTTATACCTTTCCCAATATGAACCCATAAGATCTTTATATTTGTCATTTTATACTTGCATGGCATCACCGTGGAATTTTCATGGCACTTTGTTAATTCATGTTCTAAAAAATGAATGTTTCCCTTTGAAATCTTGGCTTGACTTCACACCATTAGATCATATTTACATAGATCAATGCAGATTGTTGATCTTGATCAAATAACTTGGATTCCATTGGTTGCTCACTATATTTTGTGTGGTTATGACACTTTTCATTTCTATATTCACCTTGAATTTTCAACATTTACTATGAGTCATTGATCTCAATTGCATGAACAATAACAAATATATTGATCTCAATTTATCTAATTGTACCTCCTACTCTATAGACCATTGATTGGAATGTGTACACTACATTGCATATCATCAATCTTTAAGAAATGATCAAACTTTAATTCATGGCCTACATGTATGTCATGTGTCATCTCCATGTTTATCCTTATCTTTTCAACATTGGATATGCACTGTTTGATCATATTTGTATGAGAAAATGTAGAATGTTGAATCTCAATCCTTAGTATTGAATGCCATTAGCTGCTCAATGTTCTTTGGCTATGAGTGTGACACTTGTCATACTCTCACTTTACTTGGGTATCTATTGAAGTTTTGATGTGGCTTATACCATCTAATCAATATTGGGTGAGTAAACATGTACCATTGATCTTTGGGATATGCTCAGGCATTAACCTTTTTGTCATGGCTTGTCTTTTCAAACCAAATTACATGCTTTTGGATCTTCTCACATGATTGAACTCACACCATCTGATCATGATACATGGGGTTGAGAGAGATTGGTTCATGTAATTAGTCTTCCTATTTTTATCTCACTCTGTTGGATTAACTTTACTTAAGAAAATGTGGGTCATTGATCTTGTAGACAAGCACAATATTTAAGTCAGCTCAAGAATAATAGAGGACTTAAGCTAAGGTTTCATTTGTATAATAAATACAAATAAATTTTTAGGCTAAAGTCTTAAGCTAGGTCCAAGACATATTAAATTGACCTTTTGAATTAAAAGGGACTTAGCATAAAGATTTTAGACTAAGGTCATAATAAAAAGGACCTTGTGAATTATAAAAGATAAGTCATAAGGTTTTAGCCTAGGGTTTAAAACTTTAGGATAAAGCTTTATGACTTGTCTAGGATATATAAAAGGGACCCTGTATTATTTAGACCATGATAAGATAAAAGAGAACAAAGGGGTTTAGGACGTAAAGGGACCCAACATATAATTTTTAGACTAAGGCTTATTTGTGTTAAAAAACATGACTGGGCCTTAGGATAAAAATTAAATTAAGTTCATGGCATAATTAAATACTCTCATGTAAAATATTCCCATCAAATTTGAATTTAAAAGGAACCTAGGTTAAAACCTTAGATTGGGGTTTTATCAATTCAAATATGAATTCCCTTAATCAAATATAGACCAAAGGCTAGTAAAACATTTAAACATAAAACTATGAGTATTGCTCATTTTGAATGAACTCCATCGAACCTACAACTTGAAACATATAGATCTAATATAAGCAATAAGATCAAACTAGAGCCATGAACAAATAAGCCAACTAGACCATGTGTGGATGATAATAAAAAAAGATGTACAACCCTATTAATGATGTTCTTGATTTAATGAAAATTTCAATTTGGGGTATAAATTTGTATAATTTGACACAAAGGTCCCCATTTTTTAGAAATGGGGTTATGTTGAAATAAAAATAAAAATAGAACACTAGAATAATTATAAATCCTCTAAATTAGAAATTGTGTATCATTATTATTCTCCCACTTTGATATTGTCTCATCCACCGAATTTTCATACTATATGCTCATTGCACATAATATATCCTCTGTGGACTTATCCCTCATGGATAGTGAATCTTCCATTACATTATACTTCCTTATTTATTATTTTAAAGTCATAATTCAATGTTTTGGTCATCTATTTTTTTTATTATTTAGATGACAACCTTTGTTACATGAATTATTTTAGACTATCATGATTTGTCTTCATCTTAAAGTATCTACCCATCATATATGATCTCAATTGTTTGATTGCATGAAAAATAGTCATTATCTCTTTCTTATTGATAGGATTTGTTAAATCTTTATATTTGATTTGGAAACTCTCAAATTTAATTTGGTGTAGACATAAATGTGGAGAAGATTAGAGTGAGTGTTTGTAATTTTGGTGAAGCTAACTTCTATGAATATGGAGTCTACTTGTGAGAGGAAATAGAGGATTCACAAATATAATGAAATAATAGACAAGGTAATCACTAAAAAGGACCCTGGATAGATATGAGAGCATATCCAAGGATAAGTTGTTGGAATACATGAGAGGAAGAGAGGTCATATTGTGGGTTTATATAAAAGTGAAAGATAATCCTTTGTTTATGACGATGTGCACATGGAAGGTTCCTTGTTTAATATAACCCTTTATAGTATTTTAAGGGTCTATTCATAATCATGGTTAAATTAATCAAAGGTTAAATAAAAATTTAATATGATCCTTTAAAATTTATTTCAAGTTAGATACTTCATGAGGATCAACTAAAAATCATTTGGGCTATCGATAAATTCTAGTTATCAAATGATAGAGATCCCATGATTAGAGGGGTAATGATTTTCTCAATTTATGTGTAGTGAATTTTTTGAAGTGGGTTTTTGTAAACCACACCTATTGTATAGAGGCATTGTGGGAAAGGTACACAAAATCCATACCTTTTTCAATATCAACAAAATCCCCTTTTCTATTATACTTTAAAGGATTTACATAACCTACTAAAAAACTACCTTTACATTTGCTTATAGATAAAAAATCAATATGATTTGTAAAATAATAATTAAAAAATGAAAACATCCTTTTATTTCATTAAATTAATTTAGAAGAATAATATATTAATTAGTGTGCACAATATTGTTTCTTAACATATACCTCTCGACCTGCCCTTGCACCATTATGTATTGTTTCTAGTTTATTAATTTTTTTGGTAGGTTTTTATTCATATTTATTTTAAGTCATTTGAATGTAATACTTAATTTAAATGATAAATAAAAGGTTAAAATATTACTAAAGTTAATAGTCATAAATTATAATTTTTTTTAAGGGGGGTGGTGGACTATAATGCCCATGAAATGTTAAAAAATAATGTTCAATTTAAACATGATGTCAATTTGATCATCTTATGGATTTTTTTAATTCATGTTTAGAGAAATCTACTTATAAATCATAATATCTTAGACATATGATGAAGTTTGGAGCTAATTTTTTTTTCCTAAAAAGGCTTTTTATGCCCACATAGTGGTGTAGGTACATTAAGGTCACATGTCACCAATCAATGGAAATTTTGTAGAGAATATCATGGAGTCATCAATTAATGTGGTATGTGAAAAATCCAAGTTAGGTGCCTCAAGATTGATATATCTTTGTTTTTCAAGATATATGTATCTAAGATATGTGTACTAGTTTAAGATAATATTATGTTAAATTACTATTATTATCTTAAATTAATAAGTTGTAAGAATGAGGTTGACAATACTGTTAATTTAACATAATAAGTCAATCTTATTATTTTTTGTATATGTTTGTTTTTCATTTTTTAGAAATTTCTTATATTGGCTAGATTTTATTTTTTATTTTTAGTAACTCTTTACAATAACCCTCTTTCTCTTTAGAAACTTTCTATAATGGCTATTTTACTTCAACCTTAAAGGATGTTAGGACCTACTATTTTAATCATGATTTTTTCGATGAAGGATCACATAGGATGATCTAAAACATTGAGCTTCAAAAATTTGACACAGTTTTTCCAAACAAAAAACTATTTGTGACTGTATGGACTATGAAAACATAAATTATTTATTGTTGTTGGTTAAGTCCTAGTTTGGAAAATGTTTAGAGGGTCTCATGAGATCTTACTACATTTGTGTATTACACCACACATATTGGAGAATTTATATGTTCAAAAAATAATTTATAAATGTTCAATACTAAAACATTTTAATAGTATCCATGCCAACAAGAAGTGTTCAAAGAAAAATTTGAACGATTTTAAAATTATATATTATATGAGAGAGACTATACTTAGATATTAAATAGGAGATACTATACTCAGATTTTAATTTTTTTGTGTTTTAGTCATTGCCAAAATCACCTCCATGAATATTCATTACATGGATGATATTTATCCTCATATATTTTTCATAATAATCATAAGGCAAGGAGACCCAATTTAATACATAATGCTTGTGTTCTAAAGTGGGTCCCCTTACCTTGTAATTATTATGAAAAATAAATGAGGAAAAATGCCATTTAGCTAACGACTACTCATGGAGGTCATTTGTGTGATGACTAAAACACACTATTATAAAGTCCCATAAAAATTAATATCTAATTAAAAATAATCATGGAATACTTTAATTTATCATTAAAAGAGACTATAATTATAAGTTGTGATGATCATTAATGGCAACTTCACTATGAAATAATATAATATAACTCTAAATAAAGTTGTAATCATCTAAAAATGATAATTAAGTGTCAAGAGTGCTACTTGAGACCAATTATCTCTAGCTTAGCCATATACACATCTTAGGGGATATTTTCACACTTATCCATCCTTTTTGTGGGTTACATGCATCCCCAGACATCCCTAAAATAGTCCTAGACTGTCATTCTCACATCCTCAACCTTCACACCTTAGGTTCTACCACTTGAAAATTAGCACCATAATAAGGATAATAATGCCACATGGTGCTAGGGTCCCAATTTTGGTGTCATTGTCCTTTCCTTCATTTTTCCATAGATGGATATATTTTTAAATCTTAGACCACCTAGGGTCGACTTAGACTAATTTTCACACCTACACAAACACTAAAATAGTATATATACATGAGTTTTAACACTCGAACAACTAGATGGAAATCAAATTAAAATTACACATATAAACTCAGAACAAGTTATTCACAATTAAGGTTATTAATCCCTATTCTACCCTACTTTTGCATACTACCATCTACAACATTCCTAAGCTCAAATTTCTCATATTTCTTGTATCAAGCAAATTCAGAGAACTCAGGTCAATAATCATACTAACTTCATTTGCACTTGCACCAATACTTAGGTGGGGATAACTAAATCAGGGTTAATCTTTGTTTCGAGTATTGGTATGTAGGTAACTCTCATCATAGCAGGGTGTTGAGGATGTCCATCCTAACCCACTAACAATACACTTTTCTACTTGTATCAATTAGATGGCCTATACAACATGAAAGATTAAGGTTTGATCATAAAATTAGTCAAAATAGGTCATCTATAGGGTTTCAAAAATCATGCACATAGGAACAATCTTGACAGACACAAACATAGGTGAACCCAAAAGCTCAGAACAATTCTACATAGAGGATACTACCACCAAAATAAGGACACTAGTACCACATGGCATTACTAGATAATTAGGTTACTACTATCTAAGAGGGGTTTTGACACCTATATACTATTTATGACACTAAAATCAATCTCCACCTCAATACTCAACCTCCAAATCATCTATCTTGATCATTTTCTATCTAAATTCTCTTTTACATTATTTATTACTATTTTTAGAAAGGTCAAATTTATTCAATTATTTAAAAAATTAGTGGCTTTATTTATTATATATTTATACCTTGATTTACTATAATTATCCCTTTAACAACATAGGATTTACATACACCTAAGTCCTAAAATGTTAAATCATTTGTTGAACTTGACTTACTTCAACTATTGGATAAAACCCTAGCCCTATATAACCCTAACATTTATGTTTTCATCCTTCTAAGACACACACTCATATTTTAGATCCAAATATCTTCTAATTTTTCTTTGATATAATCATGATAATCATGACAAAATAAGTTTATCACTTTTCGATGCAAATTTAAATAATTTCATCTACATGTTTGTTTCCTCTAATTTAGAATGAACTCAAAAATGACATAAACACATAAATACATGATGCTTAATATCAGTTTAAATATAGATCATATTTATTTCTATCTCTAGCATGTTATTATTCTATTATGTAGAATTCCATTAAAAATCAAACCTCTACACATAGAGGATTTAGTACATAAGCTAACAATTATTTTTCAAGTTTCAATGTCATATCTTATGCACATGAAAGAATCTCCTTCTCCTCCTCATCTCCATGAGGGTGATATCTATTTCCCTCTAATTCGGTCTATGCTATCACTCCTCTATGAGATGAATTATCCTATACTATTATTACTGATGCCCATACTCAACCTATCCACACATCTCTCTTATAGGGTGTGTGCCTACATGTTCAATTAGAAACAATTAGGGTTTGTACTTGTGAGACTTCAAGGGATCAAATTATCAATATGAGTAGGCTAATATCATAATTACATAATCAAAATCAATTATTAAGTGAATAGGTCACATTATTAGAAAATCACATTACATGTACAAAGTCTTTATATTATGTTAATGTTCATCATATCTATATCCACCTAACAAAGTTGTTCCCAACACTCTTTCATATCCAAATCATAAAGTATAACACAATGCATCTATTATAAGTGATTCAAAAAGATTAGAAGGGTCCAATATGAGTTCAAGTGAGATACTAAGGAAAATGATTAAATATAAGTTGATCAACCTACCTCTACACCTAGTGAGGAGATCCATATATTATTCTATGTATCATAGAATGCATGAGCATCACACTAATTCATGTTTATCATTGAAAAAGAAAATACAAAATATAATGGATATAAATGACTCAAAAAGTGACACATAATCTAGAAAACATACAAGGGCACATATACAAATATAAAAAGGGTAGAATTTAGAAATGATAAAAAATGGTAACCAAAGCAAAACTCAGAACAACACAAGCTTCACAAAGCACAATTAGAGGAATAAAAAGTACAAGCACAAATAAAATAAGTAAAATATGAAAATATACCTCTCCAAAATGAGGTTGAACTTTAAAATTAGTATAGGTTTGTCCAAAAATATCTATAATAGTTTTATTATCACGGTCAAGGTTTGGACAAATAGGCCCAAGACATCACTTTTATTCTATCGGTTGATAATGTTAGTCAACAAGGTTTCAAATTTATTAAACAGTTTGAGGCACATCATTCACAAATATAATTTATCAAGGTAAAAAGTACAAATACATAGGAAATGTCAGAAAAAGAGTAAGAACTTAAGTTTCAAAGTTGTAATCATGCTAAGTAAACACACATTCTCACAAGAGACCTTTTAGCAAAATATTTTCCACAACACCATATGCCTACAATAAGCACAGTTTTAAAGGGAAAAATCATAATTAATATTACAAAATACAATTTAGAAAGGTCAAATCCATAGTATGAGGCATTTCCCTATGCTCATATAAATACAATTGAAGTCAACACTGACATTCTAGGTTATTATGATTATTATTATTTTGATGATGGACAATACTCATATTCATACTCCAATACCATTCAATTACAACATAATAATAACACTACATGAGAGATTACCATTCTTATTTTTGACACAAGCCATAGTGATATCGAGTCTCCCATGAGACTCATTGGTTAGTATTGTACCTCCCTTCTTGTATATAATTTCGTCATTTCTTGCTCCTTGTATATAGTTTCATTTTCATGTTCCTTGTACATAAATTATATCCAAAAAATGCCAAAAATAATATAATATGTCAAAAACATAAAAAACATTCAAATATTTACTTAGAAAACATAAAATTATAGATTATATGCATTTCTATATTTACATTTCTTATATTTTCTAGGCACTACATATGTTATCTATATTAGTATACATTAGTTTTATCATACATACATGCTTCATTTATTCTTATCAAGTGTTTGTAGATTACTAAAAGACTTAGGTCCACTACACCTATCCATATTTGCTATTATCTACCCATTGGGAACATATACATAGATACATGGGTTCTTCATTTGACACATTCACCCATTTTGGGGTGCCCTAGACACAATTTTGATTACCAAGTTACATCTTTCTAAAATATACAACACATATTTAACAAGTTATATCTTGATATTGATCATACTACACTTACTCATATTTTTATTTGGATACTACTACTTTAGACTCAGTATATGTACATCTTAGTTCTTACATAGATTTTTATTACATGGTCATGAATAATTTCATTTATAGCTTTCTTAGTTTAAAATTGATTGTATCTCTATGCTTCTTCTATTTGATGACATTTGAATATGACATTACTATTTAGATCTACACCACTTCTTTTCACAGTATTTATTCTTTGGACATGTACTCATGTCCTTGTGTATGATTTTTTAATTATGTATCCAGATATTTGAACATTTATTTCTATGTGGCTCTAATCCAACTTGCTTTTTGTTTGTGTATGTGTCATTTGAAAATGTCCTTACATGTCTTACTTTCTCAAATTTAGTGATATGTGCCCATGTCCCTTGGCCTAATTTGTGTGACTCATGTGTGTTATATGTATGCTTTTTGTACATGTCATAGCCATGTGACTTGTCTCTTGTTTGTTAGACACTCTGATTTTAGATGCCATAAGGGATATTATGCATCTCCCTTTCGTACTTGGGTGGCATAATGGACATCATGCCCCATCCCCATAGGTAGCTACTTAGTTATTTCTTAGATTTATTGTTACATACATTTTTATAACTATCTTTATAACCTTGTAAATGATAGACATAACATACAGCACACATTACATACTTATGCTTAGATTATATTACATTTTGATGTTATGTATGCACATTATATTGGATTATTATGCAGATATCATATATGCTCTAGCTAACACACATTTTGTAGAGATTTTTATTTTGAATATAGTTCTTGCACAAGTTCAATAACTCCCATCAATAAAGGGGGCATTTACAAGGGTTTGTCGTAGAGATCAGGCTATACAAATTCACTCATAGTATAATTTTTGGCACATAGGCTAAAAATACATAAATCAAACTCATGTAAACATAGTGGAAAATAGTGACACATATATTAGTTACAATTACACATAAACCATAACTATTAGACATTAGTGCCCAAATTAGTATACTGGCTCCACATGGTACTATTGTTCAAGATATGGAAATACTGTGTAGTAAACTCAATTTTAGAAAAATCTAGATTAGCCAAAAAAGTATAATAGGTACAGTCTAGGTTTGCACAAGTTTAATTATAGATTTACTAGTTTTGGCTTAGTTTAGCTCATATTCATACTAATTTACTTAGATTGGGGGCATCATACATAACATGACCATTCCCATTTTTAGTTCAAATACTCAGATATAAATTATTACAACTCAATCTAGAATCCACATGCTCAGATATCATATTTGGGGGCATATGTGTATAACATTATTTTTGTATACTCACTTATACATCAGTTGATGAGATAGAATGACAAAATCCATGTAATTTTCTATGTTGTACACATTAGATACCATATTCTAAGTTACACACCAAATTCATTCCTTAATCCATATGTGGTGGTTGGAATTCTTGAGTGACACAAATCTACTTATTATACTTGAGTGGCCATGGAACCAACATCTCTATTTAGACATCTCTAGTTAGACATTTCTAGTTACATTGTGCATTTTAAATTTTAGATGCATCTACTACACATGGGTAGGTATTGATGGAGTCATAATATATTTGAGTTATTAAGTAACCTACATGAGAGGGTTGGACACACCATCAATTCAATACAAGCTATTCATAGGTCATTATCTACCAAGAAAGGGTGGGTAATGATAGAGTCAAAATTGGATTGAGTTATTAAACCACCCACACATGAATATTGAACAAGCCATCAACTCAGTCTAAGCTATTCACTGATTGATCATTATATATACATGCACACATAAGTTTTCACCAACTTTATGCATTAGTTTATGTACCTAGTGAGGTGTATTCATTATTTTCCTTTCTCTTATCTCTTTACTTAGTTTTACTCATTTTTACTTCTTTACTCAATTTTTTCTTTACTTTTGATATCTCTTAAGTAAAGACTGATCTATGCATGTTTCACTTGTAGGACATGTAATGGAGTATAATTCACATAATCATATCTAGATTCATAGGTTTCACCTCTTAGGTAAGTCTAGGTATGTTTATTTTTCATTTATCCTAGTCATTTCACTTTTTTAAATTTCCAAAATAAAGCAGGGGGGAATTTAATCACCTAAAAATGAAACTTAAGTGTTAAGAGTGCTACTTGAGACCACCTATCCCTAGAATAGCCCTAAACCTATCTTAAGGCCTATTTTCACACTTATCTAGCCTTCTTGTGAGCCACAAATGTCCTAAACATCCCTAAAGTAGTCTAAAATCCTCATTCTTACATCCTAGTCTTTTGTGCCTTAGATTATACCACTTGGATATTAGCACCATAATAAGGACAATAGTTCCACATGGCACTAGTGTCCCGATTTTGGTACTACTGTCCTTTCCCTCCTTTTTCCACAAATAGATATCTTTTCAAATCTTAGACCACCTAACCTAGACCTATTTTAACACTTACACAAACACAAAAATAATATATATACATGAATTTTATTCTTCTAACCATTAGATGGAAATCAAATGCAAATTACACATACAAACTTAGAATAATTTGTGCATAATTAAGGTTATCAATCCCTATTCTACCCTACTTTTGCATACTACCATATACAACATTACCAACCTCATATTACTTAGATTTTTATTCTCAAGCACATTAAAAACACTTAGGTCAAAAATCATACTATATTCAATTGAACTTGTACCAGCACTTAGGTGGGAAGAAATACATTAGGCTTGATCCCTTTTCAAAGTATTGGTATGTAGGCAACTCTCATCACAATGGGGTGTTGAAGATGTTTATCTTACCCTACTAACAACTTATTTTACTACTTGTATCAATAAGATGATCTAAAAACATGAAAGATTAAATTTTTCTCATAAAACTAGTCAAAATAGTCATTTATAGGGTTCTAAAACACATGCGTACTAGAACAAGCTTGACAGACCTAGACACAAGTGTACCCAAAAGCTCAAAATAATTCTACACAAAGGACACTACCATTAAAATAAGGACACTAGTGCCACATGGAGATACTATACAATTAGGTAACTATTATCCAAGAGGGGTTTTGACACCTGGATCCTATTTATGACACTCAAATTAATCTCTACATCAGTTTTCAACCTCCATATTATCTGTCTCAATCATTTTCCATGTAAGTTCTCATTTAAATTATTTATTACTATTTTTAGAAAGGCCAAATTTAACCAATTTTTTAACAAATTAGTGGTTGTATTTATTACATATTTACACCCTAATTTACTATCATTGGCCCTTTAACAACATAGGATTTACATACATCTAAGTCTTAAAAGTTTAAAACAAAAGCATATGGTATTAAGTTTTTTTGTAATTGACAAAACCTTTCAAAGTTTCATGAAATTTCATATAAATTTGCATTCTATTAATTCATGGAATATATGGAATTAGTCAAATTTATAATTTTTAATTGAGATAACCTATCAAAATTAATGTGAATAACACTAAATACCCACATTCTCATAATACCTAAAAAAAATATTTTTTGGATGTAAATATATAATAAATTTTTTCTGTCATTTTAAGTTCACTATTAGAAAAATTAACATGAAGATTATTAATAATTATCCAATTGAAACTTTAGGATCATGATTTGAAACAATAGATCATATTACTTCCCACTCATTCTATGCAATAGTCTAGGTACTATTTTATTTATTGTAGATTACATGTGCATTCAATGGATATTTGTCATGTTTTGAAGTATAAACTATAAAATCTTATTGGATAAATCTAAAAAGACACCAAAATACTTGAAAAAACATTCTAATGTCAATTAATCAAACCCAATTATTGGTTTATGTCCTAAGAAGTAGTTATCTACATAAAAGGAATCTATTACAAAGGAGGTGTCATAATGTTTTACCTATTTAAGACTTAGTAGTGTAAATCCTAGGTTGTTAAAAGGCTAGGTTTAGAGAGTAAATATAAATAAATATTTTAAATAGATATAAAGAATTTATTTACCCAAAATAATAAGTGTGATGGGAGAAGCTACTTATTTAGATTGAAACAGGCATCACTAGGTGATGGGGAGGCTAGAACAGGGTTGGAAAATAGTTTGGAGTCCTTTCATTCTAGAACTGGAGATAAAACTACTTTCAAACAGTATCACAATCAAAGGGATAGTAACATAATGTACTAGTGTATAAGGCACCATGTTAGTGTTCAAGGAACTATAATAGTGTCCTTTCAGGCATAGGGATCTTGAGACTTCTAGGGATGCTACAAGGAGGCGCCAAGGTTATGTAGGTGTGCTAAGGGGATTTTGATCATTCTTCTATGTCACAATTTAGTTATTTATTCTTTGAAACCCTAATGAACACATAAAAACATGAAATAATAATGGGATCAAATGTAAACAGAAGGAAAAAGATGGGTTATGGGATGTTATGATTACATCAAAAAAAATCCCTATTATCCTGATACTACCTACATTAACCCCAATGATAGGGGTATCAAATTGCTTGTAGTTATCCCTTAGGGAATGTGCATAATAAATGCACATATAATGCTAGAATTAATTTCACTTAGGCCCTTTTTTATCAATCATGTAGGTTTATGTGTGTTGTTGAGTAATATGCAGGGTGTTGAGCTATACTATTAACTGATTTTAAGTAATTATGTGCCAAAGTAGTAAGTGTTGGATGTAAAATTCCTTGTGAGAATATTTATATATAAGGACCTTTAATTTTATTATGATACCATTGTTCACTTGCCAATAAGGAAAAAAATAAAGATAAAATAATAAGAGACTCAAGGGCAAGGACCCCTCATAACAAGTTGAAAATGTGACTATTGAACACTAGTGTTTAGGACTGTGCTAGTGTCATAAGACCCAAAACTAAGTACTGAATATGGAAAATAGGCTAGGGGGACCCTATGACTTAGATAGCATGGCATATGATCACTGAAGGTGCAAAAAATAGGAAAAATTGGTCATAAGAAAGATCAAAATATTAAAATGACCACATGAATAAGATTCATATTCATCATTAAGAAATTCTCATGAAAGAACAACAAAAGACATAGTACTTGTGTTTTCTTGACCAAATTAGGGTGTGGAAATTTGTTCCCTTTTTATTCTAGTAATGAAAGTAATAGAGTAAAAGTAAAATAAAATGCATACTTGTACCTGCCTATGTAAATGTATTCTATACCCAGCACAATTCTTAGATAGAGAAGTGAAAAATCATTTGGAATGTTGTATGTGAAGGGAGAATACCTAATGTGGGTTCCCCTTATGTACTGAATCTAAGTAATGAATTGAATTGTGAGGAATAAAACCATATTTCCCCCCACCATGATATGTGAATTGAGTCTAAGAAGTATCTATAAATGTGGAGAAATAAGCCATGCTTTCCCCCACTCTAATATATAAATTGATTCTAAGAAGTATATGTAAATGTGGAGAAACAAGCCCTAATTTTCCCCACTTTGATACGTAAACTAAGTTTGATAAGTATCTATAAATGTAAACAAATGAGCCTTATTTTCCCCTACTCTAATGTTTAAAATGGCTTTGAGAAGTATCTATAAATGTGGAGAAATAAGTCTTGCTTGACTCCAATTTAATTTATGAACTAAGTTTGATAAGTAATATATTAGGAGGTTAACACTATCATTTATCCTTCATAATGTGAGTCTAGTAACAACTATGGTTCAACCACTATAGTTGGCTATATAACCAAACCTAGTGAAATCCCAATGATATCTTGGTGACAATCTACATGTGATATGATATTTTGTGCATAGAGAATGGTATAATTTTCTATTCCATCTATAAAATCTAGTGGAATCCTATGGGATTGAGGACACATGATCGATATCATGCCCTTGAAACTAATACATGTGTAATGTAGTTGTGTATCATGTGTATAAAATTATGTCCATATAGGGATGATGTACCATGTATGTGCACCCATAGTCATAATTAAAGTTTGGAATTATGTCAAAATCTTGTGTAAAATATGAGAATCTAGATCAATATCTAAAAATATCATGAAACCTTGTAAATCTGAGTCAACCTATGTGTCTAAATATCTAAGCCAATCTATGTATCTAAATTAACTTGTGTATTTGAATATCTATGTATCTAAACCACTATATGTCTGAGTATCTAAACCACTATATATGTAAGTATCCGAATCATTAAGTTTGAGTCAAACTATGTTTTTGAGTAGATATATATCAGTGTAAATAGTGTATATGCCCCTTTTTGGTGAGAGATCTGAAACTCGAGTAAAGGTGTTGAATCGAAATTGATATCAGTATGCATGTTAGTGATAGTTAGCATTGATACTAAAAATGTAATATAAATTATTATGGTGATTATAAATGAATCATTTGTAAGCTAAGTCTATGATAGAATCCAAAAATGAAGGTCTCAAAATATCAAAAAAAGACTTGGGGAGTGCGAAAGAGGTGGGAAATGGTTAAGAAGTGATTCTTAAGGATGAAACAAAATTAAATCACACATGCATTTAACAATGAGGATCCAACATTAAATGATAATACAAGGGTGTAAAGGCCTAGGTCCTTAGGAAAAAATGTAGATGGTTGCCATGACTCGTAGTCTAGTGGAGATTTTTGTCTAGTTATTAAGAGTGTCATAACTATTGTAACTACTTGGTTGAGGAGGACCAAGTATAAATACCCCTATTTAAATCTTTTTAATGTTTTTGATCATTGTTATATAATGATTGATTATTAGTTAATTTCATTCCATTAGTGTAGTCATGGATATCATTGTAATCTTGTTATTGTACTCTAGTTTATAGGGAAGTTGTATCAATGAGTTGCATTATACTTTTGTTATGTAACTTGTGGATCTATTATGAATATGCTAAATAGAATGTATATTATTTAAACATGAATAATGTAGAATCTAGTATAATGGTGATGGTCATTTTAATTATGTTTGTTCACTTGATAAAACTTAGGCCCACATCTATGTATTTATTTTCTGGTTAGTCATCGAATAAGGTATATGTTCGAGCACCAATATATGAAAATTACACTTCCACATGAAAAAACCCAAGGGAATCAGTTATTTACTAAGCATGTAAGTACTCTAAGTCTCACATGAAATGCCAACTCACCATCTTGTTGGGTATTAGTCACTTCAATGCATGCCTAAGGAAAGGTCTAGATAGAAAATTAACCAAAAAATGAACTGGCAAAGCCCTCATGAGATTGAGGATCACTATGCATTATCACCAAGTATTAGATCGAGTGATAACTAGAGATATTATTTAGAGACCCTATAGGGAATTTTAAGGATGGATTGAGGATATGATTCATCTAAGTTAGGTTTGAGTGAGATGTTGGTTGCATGACCATTAGGTCAATTTTTTTGAGAGATTATATGAGTGAGTGACACTACATTTTTTTGTCACTCAAGATGTGCCACCCTCACTATAGTTATGGTTGAGGATTTATCAAGCCCTAACAAGGCTAGGTAGTAGACTAAGACATCTACAACTAAGTTATCTTTGATTTTGATGATAGAGCGAGATTTGGTGATAGAAACACTTGATGTGGAATATATGGGGAATATTGATGCTTCATATTATGGTGGGGATGACATAGGTGGTCACCACTATTTCTAGGAGATAGGGTTATCAAGGAGGATGTGTTGGATGTGAATCCCATTAGGGTAGTTGAGGGTATGTTGTTATTATAGATGTATATGTTTGGTTTAGTTTAGTAACTAGCTTATGGAGTAGGTATCTAATGCATTATGTTGATGTGTATATGTGGAGGAGATGATGAGTATTGGTAAACCATTATTGAGTCTACATTATGAGATCTAACACAACATATTCCTAATGATGTCATAGATGATGGTTTATTGGAGAGGGATATATGATTTTTATGTGTATATGTACACTTATTTTATTGAGAGACCATTTATATTATAGTATATATGTGAGTAGCTATAGATAGAGATGAGGCATGTGTCAAGTTGTAGAGGTAGGTTATGCCCCCACTCAATATTTTGGGTGGGTTAGGTGGTAGGATCATGGATGATTATATTCATAGACAACAAGAGCATGTTGAGCTAGTGGTTGAAGTGGTTGTACTATGGGATAGAGAGCAGAGACACATGTCTTGATTGAGATCTAGAGGGGATGTGAGAGCATCCATATCTAGTGTGTATGTATCTGAGAGTGAGAGTGAGGAGGATGGTATTGGTGTCCAAGCTCTGATTATTGAGTGACTTTGTATTATTGTACTAAAACTTATTTTGAGTTATATATATGTGTGTGTGTGTGTGTGTGTGTACACACATATATATACATATATATATATATATATATATATATATATATATATATATATATATATATGTACACATATATATACATATACATGCACACACACACACACATATATATGTATATATACATATATATATACACATAAATATATATATATATATATACATACATATATATATATATATACATACATATATATACAGACACACACACACACACACACACACACACACACACACACACACACACACACACACACACACGTGTGTGTGTGTGTGTGTGTGTGTGGACTTTTTGTTATATGGGTATTATGTTATTTGGAATTTTGATTTGTGGCATTATTTAATTGATTAAGTGTTGTATTTATAAATATTTCTCATGTGTTGAGATATAAACATGTTTTTTTAAATAAGGAATGGTAATTAGTTACTCATATGTCTATGGATGTTTGAGTAGATATTATATCATATTAGGAATGTTAGTTTATAGTGTAGTTATTTTAGAAGTATCATAGTATATCTGAGTGTTGATCATGGAACTGTGGCTTGCACTATCTAAACCCTAAAGGAAGAGTAAATAAATGACCATATTGATCATGTTGTGTAGATGTAGAATCAGACTCTAGAATTGATATTTCTCATGGTACATTATTGGTAGATATATGTGTAGATTTTACAGCAAATAGCTGAATTAGTTGTCATACTAAAGTTGTGCCTTGATCTCTATGATATATAGTAAATATCTCAATTGATTGTTGAGCTAAGAATATGTTCTAATCTTTGTGATCTGTAGAAAACATCTTAATCAGTTGTCTTATTGGAACTATGTTATGATATTTATGATCTCTGGTAAATATCTTAATTAGTTGTCATAATAAAATTGTGTTCTTATCTCTATGATCTTTGGAAAATATCTTAATCAGTTATCATACTAAGACTTATGGTTGAGTTGATTTTAATTTATTTACCATGTTGATATAATTAGTTTGAGCTCTATGAACTAGTTTCCATCAATACTGAATCTGTGGTGCATGAGATCTCACATAATTAGGTGTCCTAGAAATCACATGGCTCATATGATGAGTAACCAATGGCTCGTTAAACCTTAGAAATATTCCAATGTTAATTTAGGCATTTCATGTTTATGATAATATGATAATATGACTTATAAATTATTTAAAGTAGGTAGAGAACCATTAAGAAGAATATAAAACCAATTTCAAAAATATTTTGTTATATTTCTATGGAAAGCCTTTAACAATATGCATTCATATTTGGCCCAATGACTAAATAACATACACAGTGTGTTAAATGGTTTTGAAGGTATCCACTACTAAGTAATTACATATTAATTTATGTAATAAATCATGTGGTCTATTTATAAGATGATCAAATTAAAGTGGTGGTTTTTTGGTAATAGATTTTTTTAATATAAGAGTTATTCTGTAAATTGATTGTTTCCCTTTGTGTAATAAATTTAATAATTGCTCTTTTATATGAACTATTTATTTATAATAAGGTATTAGAGGTGGTTTATGAGCCTATTTTGTCAATTATTTTACTTTGTATTCATATTTAACAATAATTTCTCCTTTTAGAGAAGATGCATTATGTTTTACATTATTACTTACTAACTCACATGCATATTGGTGCACATCTATATATAAATTATATGTGAGGTTTATGTAATAAGATATTTATTTTAGTGGAGAAATAAGTCCTTTACTAAATATGAATTTTATTTCTAAACCTTTATTGGAAATATTTTCATTGATGTCAAAGGTCTAGCATTATTGGTGACAAAGGCCCCATAACATTTAATGGTGTTTTTAATGTTCATATCTTGGCTAATATGTGTTAATATTTATTTAATATTAATGAATATATTTTTGGTTGCATAAAGTAAAAAAAGGGCCCATGAAGAAGTCAAAGAGTCATGAGATAAAGACAAAACAAGGAAAGGACACATTTTCCAATGAAGGGTCACCTTAAGGAATTCAAAGAGTCATCAAGTGAAGACAAAAGAGGGTATGGTGCATTTTTTAATGAAGAGTCACCTTAATGAATTTGAAAGGTCACCAAGATAAAGATAAAATGGGAAAGGATGCATTTTCTCATGAAGGGTCACCATGTGACTTTTCAAATATAGGATTCAAAGTGTCATACAAGTTTAGCATGATTTTCCATGAGGAGTCAAGGTTCAAAAAGGGTGAATGCCAAAGGTCATTTGGAAAGCTATAAATAAAGACTTGAGAAGACATTTTTTATATGCAAGAGAGTGCATGGTTTGTAATTGTTTTATATAAGAGGAGAGAAGAAAAATAGATTTTGTAGATTTCTATCATTTGTTGAGAAAGCAACATTAAGAGATAGTTGTGTTTTATACACAAGAGGGGTTGGTGTTCCTATGGGTTGGTGCTCACAAATATTTGCAAGGGGTTGGTGCTCACAAATAGTTGTTGTGTTGGTTCTTGGTAAATGGGTTGGTGTTCCTGTAAGTTGGTGCTTGTCAACTTTATAATTTGAGTTGGTGCTCATTCATGGAGATTATTCTCCATGATTTTTTCCACATTAGGTTTCCATGATAAAAATATGCTCTCTCTCTCTCTCTCTCTCTCTCTCTCTCTCTCTCTCTCTCTCTCTCTCTCTCTCTCTCTCTCTCTCTCTCTCTCTCTCTCTCTCTCTCTCTCTCTCTCTCTCTCTCTCTCTCTCTCTCTCTCGTATGGTGCATGTTATTATTTCAATTTTATTGCATATAATATATGTATGATTAAGTGGTTAAAGAACATAAATAAGATTAAGTAAAAGATTTAAAATATATATAATATACTGATTCACCCCCCTCTTAGTATATTTATGCTTAACAATTTGTATTAGAGCATGTTATTTTGATAAGAGTTTAATAGCTTGAAGGTAGATCAGAGAAAGCACGATGGATATATCATATGAAGGTTTTTCTACAAATAAGGCAGTTTTGTTTGATGGGATAAATTATGCCTTTTGGATTATAAGAATGAGGACTTACTTGATGTCATTTGGATTCAACATTTGACAAGTAGTGGTGGAGGAATACGAAGAGCCACAAACACTTGTAACTACTCTAGAAGAAAAGAAGTCAAGTGAAAATAATGCTTAAACCTTAAATGCTATTTTATGTGGTTTAAGTGAATTAGAATTTATTAAAGTTATGCAATGCAAATATTCTCATGAGACTTGGGTAATGATTGAGAATATTTAAAAAGGTGATGGAAAGGTTCAACAAGCTAAGCTTCAGACTTTTAGAAGATAGTTCGAGAGTTTGAAGATGGAAGAGGAAAAAAAATAGCAAGTTATCTTATACAGGTTGATCAAATAGTTAATCAGATTTAAGGCCTTGGAGAAAATTTAAAAGAATTAGTGGTGGTATAAAAGGTTTTGAGATCTCTACTAATGAGATATGATTCAAAGGTTTTAAAAATAAAGTAGATGAAGGATCTAGCCAAGCTAATGATGGATGAACTACATGGTATTCTTATGGCATATGAGATGTAGACTGAACAAGAGACACCATCAAAGAGGGAAACTAATTTTAAGACAGTAAAGAAAGAGAAAGCTAAGATTCAAGAATCAAGTGATAGCTCTAGAAATGAGGAAGATGACAATAGATATCAATTCATCTGTAAGCCAAAAAAGGGCATGGGTAAATATCAAAGAAAATTACCATTTAAATGTTTTAAATGTGGTAAGATTGGGCATTTTATATCTAAGTGTCTAGATAAAAATAATGGTGACAATGAAGAAGAAAAGTCTACATACAAGAAGAACTTCAAAGGAAAATTTGAGGGATTGGAGAAGAAGAGTTTATATTCTAAAGATCCTAGCTCAGTAGAAGACAGTAGAGTCAGTGACTCAGATCAAGAAGAGATTATATTCATGACCATACATGAATATGCCTCCATAAGCAAAAGTAAAGATGATCAAGAAGAATAACATGTTAAAGCTGAGGTGAATATAGAAGGAGAACTCATTTTTGCCTTAGAATAGTTACAAGCTCTTAAGAAGAACAATCAAAGATTAAAGCTCCAAATTGAGAAAAATGAAAAAGAGTCAAAGGAAATAATTGAAGATCTACAAGCACACATTGAAGAAGACAAAAATATTGAATAATATCTAACATCTTAGTTGTAAAAAGTAAGTGAAGAATGTGAAAGGTATGTTGTTGAAATTGCATCTTTAAGATCAGATCTTGAGAAAATAAATAAAGCAGTCAATGATAAAGCAACCATTGATTCAAAATTTGAGAATAAAACTAATTTGTTGAATAGGATATTAGAAAGTCAAAAATCAATATTAGACAAGATAGGCATCATATTTGAAAAGAAAAAGAGATATGTTGAATCTCTTATAAAAGAAGAAATAAAAAGGGAAGAAGTTAAGAATGTAGAGGAAAACTCAAACAAAGAAGGTTGGAAGGAAAAAAGTTACCAAAGAAAATCAAGTCAAAGATACACAAATTAGAATAGGTTCTATTTTCATGGTTATTATTTTTATTGTAATAATTATGTTCATAAAAAATTAGAATGTCAAGAAAGATCTAATAATTTAAAAAATAAGGAGAAGGAAACTTATGCAGGGCCAAGTAGAAGCCACAAATCTTTTGCTCCTCTATCAGGCTTTGTTGAAGAGGCCATAATATGTTACAAGTTTAATAATTTTGGACACATAGCCTAGTATTATAGAAGCATGTTGGAGTTAGTCAAGAAGGGCCAAAGTTTCAAGGCTCTATTCATCAAGAAGAAAGTTTAGACAAGTTCATGGTAAGAGAAACAACTTGAAAAGTCTATGTTAGTCTAGATAGCTTTGCATGCAAAAAATGAATAAAATCCATGGTTCATTGATAGTATATGTTTGAGGCACATGATAGGAGATAATAGCAAGTTCATAACTCTAAATAAGATCAATGGTGGCACAGTGAAATTCAAAGACAATACCACTACTAGAATATCTAGAAAAGGTACATTGAGTTTGTATAATAATAAAATTAAGACTGAAAATGCTATGTATGTAGAAGGTCTTAAGCATAATATGTTGAGTGTAAGTTAAATGTGTGATCAGGGACACACACTAAAGTTTTATGTATAAGGTTGTGAAATTAGGAAAAAAGATTCAGATGTGTTGATTGTAGATGCTTAGAGGATAGGCAACAATTTATACATGTTATCAGATATCAAAGGTCAAAAAATTTATTTGAGTCAGGTTGAGGAAAGTTGACTATGGAATAGGAGAATGGGACACATAAATTTTGGCAATCTTGTCAACATCATCAAGAAACAAGTAGTTAAAGATCTTCTAAAATTTAAAAAGCCCTCCAACATGTTTTGTGAACCATGTCAACATAGGAAGTAGGTCAAAAGATGGCTCAAAATGAAAGAATACTTGACCACTCAGATGTTAGCACATGTTCACACTAATTTGTGTGGACCTATGAGAATTTAAAGTACTCAAGGTGAGAAATATTTCATGTTATTTATTGATGATTTTACATGTATGACTTGGGTGATGTTTTTTAAGAAAAAATCAAAAGCTTTTATCCACTTCAAAGCATTCAACAATTTTGTTGAGGATGAAATTGATTTGAAAATTAAGTGCCTAAGATCATATTGAAGAGGAGAATTCATTTCAAATGATTTTATTGAGTATTGTGAATACCATGGGATAAAGAGACATTATTCAGTAGCCAGAACTCCATAGCAAAATGGAGTAGTTGAGCAAAAAAACAAAATAGTTGAGGAGATGGTGAGGATAATGCTAAATGAATCCAAGATACTAGATAAATATTGGAGAGAGGCAATTGGTACAATAGTGCATATTCATAATAGATCATTGTTGAGAGTCAACAACGACAAGACTCCCTATGAACTATGGAAATACAAACCACCTATAGTTTATTACTTCAAAGTTTTTGGTAGCAAATGCTTCATAAAGAGAACTGATAAAAAATTAGGTAAGTTTGAGTCTAGAATAGATGAAGGTATATTTCTTGGATATTTTAGAAAAAGTAAATCTTATAAATGTTATAAAAAAAGAACCAAGAATATTGTTGAAAGTGCAAGTGTCAGGATAGATGAAGATCTAACAAAAAGAGCTAATAATCCAGTGGACACTCCTAAAATCATTAAAGAAGAAGATTTTGAATAATTGGATGAGGATGATAAGAAGGAGAAAAAGGACACCAAGACCCCATCCAAATATGTTCATATAAATCATAATAAGAGTGACATCATCAGGAACATAAATGAAGGATTTCACATTAGAAGGATGATGGTAAATGATTTTGAGCAAGTCAATTTTTCTTTATTATCCAAAATTTAGCCTAAAATTTTTTAAAAAGCTAGACATGATGAGGATTGGGTTAAGGAAATGGATGAAGAATTAAATCAGATAGAAAATAATGATACTTGGGAATTATTACCTAGACTAAAAGATCAAAATATGATAGGAACAAAATGGGCATACAAAAATAAGTTAAATGAAGATGGTGATTAACTAGGAATAAAGCAAGGCTAGTATGTAAAGGATATGCTCCGATTGAGGGTATATATTTTGAAGAAAATTTTGCACCAGTATCAAGGCTAGAGGATATTATAATGTTTCTTGCATATGCAATGTTTAAGAATTTCAAAGTGTTTCAGATGGATGTCAAGTCTACTTTCCTAAATATAAATCTAGAATAGGAGGTCTAGATTGAGTATCCTAAGGGATTTACTCTCTCAAATGATAGTAGCCATGTATACAGATTGAAAAAAACACTGTATGGATTGAAACAAGCTTCCATAGATTGGTATGGAAGACTTGATAAGTACCTACTAGATCAAGGTTTCAAGAGAGGTTTTTCTAATAGTAATCTCTACATCAAAATATAAGGTGAGCATTAGTTTATTACTATGGTATATATTGATGACATAATATTTGGAGGTAATATTGAAAGAATGACAAAAGAATTTTATGATAATATGCAAAAATAATTTGAGATGTCTATGCTTGGAGAATTGTCATTTTTCCTAAGGTTACAAATATTTTAGTTAGATAAATGAATTTTCATATCTCAAAGTAAATATGCCAAGGAAATGTTGAAAAAAATTTGCTTTGAGGATTGTGCACTAGTTGGCACACCAATGAGTATAGAGAACAAGGTGAGTAAGGATGAATATTCACCTATTATGGATCAATATTTGTATAGATCTATAATTGGTAGTCTTTTATATTTTATAGAATCAAGGCCATACATCATGCATGCAGTAGATATGGTTGTGAGATATCAGTCAGCTCTGAAGGAGAGTCATGTTTAGTTAGTGAAAATAATATTCAGATATGTCAAGGGGACATTGGATTATAAATTGTGGTATCCCACAAGCAAAGATTTCACTTTGGTTTCTTATACAGATTCAAATTGGATAGGTTATTTGGATGACAAAAAGAGTACAAGTAAAGGATCTTTATTCCTCGATGATAGCTTAGTATCATGGCTAAGTAAAAAGTAGAATTTAGTTTCACTTTATATAGCTGAAGTAGAATATATTTTAATAGTGTTGTGTTGTACTCAAGTGCTTTAGATGAAGCAAACTTTAGAAGACATCAATGTAAATTATGATGAACCTATTTCCTTTTTTATGACAACACAAGTGCTATTAATATTTATAAGAATCTAGTGATGCATTTAAGAATAAAACATATTACTATCAGATATCACTTTTTGAGAGAACAAGTGGCAAATCAATAGTTAAGATGGAATATATCAATACTACAAAATAGATTACATATATTTTAACAAATACACTACCAAAAGACACATTCGAGTATCTATGGGAGAAGTTGGGAGTAATTTATTATACTTCATTCCATTGAAGATCAACATCAGTTGAGGGGGAGATAAGTGTTAGCTCTAGGATAAACCCTTAGCCATTGATGCCAAAAGGGGAGAAGAATAGGAATAGGTATAGAAATAAGTACAAAATTAGGTATAGGAATAGATACATGATGCTACAATAAGGGGGAGTTACTGTATGTTTTTTAGATGGAAATATGTGTAGGTTGGCATGTGCAGTATAAGTTTTAGAATGTGGCAGTTTTAGTTTGAGGTTACCATCAATGACAAAAGGGGAGATTATTAGAATGACTGTCATTAATGTCAAAGGTCTACATTGTTGGTGACAAAGGCCCCATAGCATTTGATGGTGTTTTTAATGTTCATATCTTGGATAATATGTGTTAATATTTACTTAATATTTAATGAATATATTTTTGGTTGCATAAAGTCAAAAGAGGGCCCTAAAGAAGTCAAAGAGTCATGAGATAAAGACAAAAGAAGGAAAGGATGCATTTTCCAATGAAGGGTCACCTTGAGGAATTCAAAGAGTCACCAAGTGAAGATAAAATAGAGTATGGCACATTTTTCCATGAAGAGTCACCTTAAAGAATTCAAAAGGCCACCAAGATAAAGACAAAAGGTGAAAGGATGCATTTGCTCATGAAGGGTCACCATGTGACTTTTTAAATAAAAGGATTCAAAGGGTCATGCAACTTTTTGCCATTTTCCATGAGGAGTCAAGGGTCACAAAGGGTGAATGCCAAAGGTCATTTGGAAAGCTATAAATAAAGGCTTGAGAAGACATTTGTTATATGTAAGAGAGTGCATGGTTTGTAATTATTTTATATAAGAAAAAAGGAGAGAAAAGAAAGTGATTTTGTAGAGTTTTTCATTTGTTTAGAAAACAACATTGAGAGATAGTTGTGTTTTATACACAAGAGGGGTTAGTGATCCTCTAGGTTGGTGCTCATAAATATTTGTTGTGTTAGTTCTCAGTAAAGGGGTTGGTACTTCTGCAAGTTGGTGCTTGCAAACTTTATAATTTGAGTTGGTGTTCATTCATATACTTGAGATTGTTCTTCATTGGTTTTCCCACCTTGGGTTTCCATGTAAAAATAAGGTGTCTCTCTCTCTCTCTTGTGTGGTTCATGTTATTGTTTTAGTTTTATTCTATATCTTATATGTATGATTAAGTGGTTAAAGAAAAAAAATTAGATTAAGTAAAATATTTAAAAGATATATAATATATTGATTCACCCCCACTCTCAGTATATTCCATGCTTAACAACCTTACAATAGATATGTTAAAGAGTGTAGATCATTTTTAAACAAGTTGGTGGAATCTCTAATGGACTCATCATCACTAATCATTAAACATTATCAGTGTTCCAATTGTTAATTTAGGGATTTCATGCTTATGATAATTTGGTATTAATGTCTTATAACTTATTAAAATTAGGTAGAGAACCATTAGGAAGACTAAGAACCAATTTCAATAATATTGTGTTAGAATTCTATGGAAATCCTTTAATAATATACATCCATCTTTGGCCTAATGACCAAAATAATGTATGTATTATGTTAAATGGTTTGTAGAGTCTCCACTACCTTCAAATAAAGGAGGCATAATAAATGTTTTTGGATAAGGATACTCAAATATATTTTTTATAAGAGGTTGATCTTAAATGATATTATATTTAATGTTGGTATGACATGATAAAAAGTAAATTTTAATATTTGACACTTACTTTTAAAGGTCTACTATAGAATTCATCCTAGATAGAATATGGCTAGTAGGAGTAGTCATGGTTTGTAAAAGTGCACTCATGGGCTATAATTTACCATTTACTTGAAACATAGGAATAAGAGGATCATCACTACTATCATTAAATTCTAAGACCACATCATTTTTCAAAATTTATAAACATTGCATATAAGATCATTCATATCAAATGATGTTCATAAAGAAGAGATTATAGAATTTTGAATGTCACAAATATTTAAATGTATAAATTTAATGGTGCATGTATTTTCCAAGGGAAAAAAATAAATATTATGCTCATGTGTATATATTTTTATTTTTAGGGAAAGAGAATGAATGATATTTGTTGCTTCTATAGAGAAAAAGAGAATCACATTCTTAATATTTTACATTTACACTATGTAAATACAATAAAGGATAAGTACATTTGATTTATGTAACATTTGCATCATCGAGAGAAGGTAAATAAGAAGCACATTCAAATTTTTAAACATTTGCATCATTTAGTAAAAAAGAAACACATTTAATGTTTGTAACATTTTCATAATCTAGTAAAGAATAAGAACATTCAACTTTTATAACAATTACATGATCTAGTAAATAAGAAACACTTAACTTTTATAACATTTGCATCATATAGTAAAGAAGAAACACATTCAAATTTTGTAACATTTGCATCATCAAGTAAAGAAGAAGTAAAATCAACTTCTATAACATTTTAATCATCTAGTAAAGAATACGCATTTTCAAATTTTGTAACATTTGCATCATCTATATCATGAGATGCAAGAATATTGTTATCAAGAATTTGATTTATACATTGGTTTTTTTGCTTAGTCATTTTTTTAATAAAATTATATGCAATGAAGTGTAGTAGCAAATTATAAATATAAACAAAATGTATTTTCAAATAAAACACATTTAGCTTGTAATTCATGCAACATGGGAGGAGTAGGTATATGTACATTAGAATTATATTCCTATTTTTCTAAAATATGGTTAAGAGAGGTTTCTAAAGAAGGGATAGGGGAGTTAGGCTCTTTTATTTTGAAAGTGGTATAATATTCTTCTTCCTCACTATATGCTTATTTTTAATCAAAATTATAATCATTGCCTTCACAATCATATTCCTCATATACATTATTAACATTTTTGTGAGAGGATCCTCCTGTAACAATTCAATAAAAATGCATGAAATAACAGAATTAAATAATGAACCAAAGCATTGAATAGATTATATTGATCATAGACCACTTCGAGGGGGAAACCTCCCTTGAGCAAGATCAATCAAATTAATTTGTGGATGCCTTAAATGGCCTCAAAACTTAATTATATATGAATTCTAATCTAAATAACTACTACTTCTCATGAATGTGGGATAAAACAAAATGCTCATGGGATGATTTACAAAGCATATGCATCCATAATAACTACTAAACTAAAAAGGTAAAGAGAAGAGAAATCACAGGTTCATACCATCCCCTCCCTCTTATAAAAAGCTTTGTCCTCAAAGCTTTATATGTGGGAATTGGTGTTGAATATGAAATAGTGGTTCCCATGTTACATCTTATGGTTTCATTTCATGCCATTGAATTAAAATATTGGTGATGGAATGAGAGAACAGTTAGCATGTGAACCTATCCAAGATTGCCTTCAGCTCAAGAAGAATGGATCCTTCAGTATCACGTTCAGGTAAAACAGTCTACACTCTGGTGTTTGTGCCAAGAACTTTCTTTAAATAAGAGACATGAAATATGGGGTGAACTCGAGAAGAAGGTGGGAGCTCAAACTTAAAAGCAATCAATCCAATCTTCTGAGGAACCTTATAAGGCCCATAAAAGTTGGGTGCTAGCTTATGATGCCCTTTGAGTTTTAGGGAGGATTGCTTTAGGGATATAAGCAAATAAAAACCATATCACCTACTTGAAAAGTACACTTGGAATGGTGTTGATCTACCTATTGTTTAATTTCATTTTTTATATGAATATTTTACCATAGGGTACTGAGGATTTGATCTCAATTTTGAAGGATTGTGTCGACTACTTGAACTAATGAACTATTGGGGTTGTATGGAAGGAGCACTGGTGGTGCTTGACCATATACTACTTCATATAGAGTCATTTTTATTGAAGTGTGATAGGAGGTATTGTGCCACCATTCAATGAAAGGGATCCACTTTGCCCACTAATGTTTTTGTTATGAGGTGAAGTAATGGAGGAAAGTTTCCAAGCATTTATTAACAATTTTAGTCTGGCCATCTATCTATGGATGATACCCATAAGTCATCTTCAACTGAGTATCGGTCCATCAAAATATTTCTTTCTAAAAATGGCTACTGAAATTTACATCATGATCTAAGACAATGGATGAAGGAGTGCCATGAAGATAGAAAAATTGGTCCAATAAAATTATTGAAACTATGGAGGTAGTATAGGGGTGGTTGAGGGAACAAAAATGACTATATTTGGAGATACAATCAACCACAACTAACATCACCATTTTACCTTCAGATTTAGGGAGCCCCTTAATGCAATCCATAGAAATATCTATCCAAATCTTGGTAAGGATGGGCAAGGGTTCAAGAAACCCAGGGATGAGTGTTGCTTCACCCTTGTTATATGGGCAAGTATCACATTAAACCACCATCTATTGAATTATCTTTTTCATTCCCTTATAAAAGAAGTTGCATCATGACTTCTCATTAGTTTTGATAAATCTTGAGTGCCCTACAAAGGGAGAAGAATAGAGTTCATAGAATATATCCTACTGTAGATCTATGTTCTAGGAAATCACCAGATGACCCTTGTATCATAGAGAAGTACCATGCCAAGAATAATGTGGTACAATTGAGGGGTTAGTGGCCAATTGCTAAATTATTTGAGATAATGAGAAGTAATTAACATACACTTTCTATACAATGTCCAACCAATGTAGAATAGGCATGGAAATAGCTAAAAGGGAAGCTTGATCCACAAATGTGTGAGATAGAGCATTAGCCACAATATCATCTTTACCCTTCTTGTAAGTTATCTCATAGTCATAACCCATGAGTTTGCTAACACATTTATATTGTGATGGGGTAGAGACCCATTATTCTAAGAAATATTTTAGACTTTGGTGATCATTTTTGATGCAAAAATGATTACCCAATAGGTATGGCTACCAGTTTTGTACTGCATGTAAAATGACCATCATTTCCTTCTCATAAGTAGAGAGCATTAAATTTTTACTAGAAAGGGATTTGTTGGTGAATGCAATGGGGCATCCTTATTGGAGGAGAACAACACCCAATCCATTTCTGTAAGCATCACTCTTGATAGTGAAGGTCTTGGTAAAATTTGGCATATCTAGAATAGGTGTAGTACACATAGCTTATTTCAATGCTTCAAATGCACAATAAATATCTTTTGTCCAAGTAAAAGCATCATTTTTAAGCATGAATATCAATGGATCTATAATCCTTCCATAATCCTTGACAAAATTTTGATAGTATCCAATGAGCCCCAAAAAACCATGGAGACTCTTGAGTGTCTAAGGATGCAGCCAATTTATCATAGCATCTAGTTTTTTAGGATCCACCCAAACCCCTTGGGCTAAAATAATATGCTCAAGATACTCCACTTCATCCTAGCCAAAAGTATATTTGGACTATTTTGCACAAAGATGATGGTCAGAGATAAGTTGTAGTGTGAGCTCCATATGTTGGATATGCTTATAGACCATGTTTTACTATAGATGAGGATATCATCAAAGAAGACTAGGATGAATTTTTGTAGGTAGGGCCAAAATATTTTATTCATCAATGCCTAAAATTTTGAAGGAGCATTAGTGAGGATAAATGGCATGACCAAGAACTCATATTGTCCATAATTTGTGTAAAAATTTGTCTTAGGGATATCATCCTCATGAAGCTAGATCTGGTGATATCCAAATTGGAGATCCAATTTGGAAAAAAAATGAGCACCATCAAGCTCATCAATAATAGGGATCAAGCAATTATCCTTGATTATGAGGTGATTAAGTGCACAAAAATCAATGTAGAGATGCCATGACCCATCTTGCTTTTGGACAAGGAGAACTGGGGAAGAATATGGGTTGGTACTAGGGTGAATAATTGCCTTGCTATAGTAGGTCCTAAATGAACATCTCAATTTCAGTCTTTTGCTAAAATAAGTAGTGATAAGGCTTGATGTTGGGAGGAATACTTACTAAAAGGAGTTGAATATAGTGGTCCTTTGGTTGTGAAGGTGGCAATCCCATTGGTTTGGCAAAGACACATGCATACTGTTATAGAACGGTTTATAGGTCAGAAGGAGTAATGGAGATTGTTGATGATTGTATTTGAATGGAATGAAGTGAGAAATGACGTCATATGAATTCTTCTTAATAATATTTTTCATACAATGTGAACTTATGATGCTAAGAAATCTAGGTTGTAATCTTTTTAATGTGCGTTATTTCCCATTATTTGAAAATTACATCCAAAGTTCAACAAAATCCCATAAGATGGGTCCAAGTGTGCATAACCATTGGGCTCCCAAAACATCACATCCACCTAAGGGTAAGTCAAACATGTTGGAGCATAAGTTATAATATCTAATAGAGATACACATATTGTGACACTTCCCTTTGTAAGGTAATGTGACCCCATTGGCAATCATGACTTCAAAGTTGGAGTAAGGATGGATAAAATAATCAACCTATTTGGTGATCTGAGGGTCAATAAAGTTATGAGTGCTACCTTAATCAATGATTATTATGAGAAGGAGTTTTTTGAAGTAACCCCTGGCCCACATGGTTTGTGGGGTAGTGACTCTAGCTAAGGCATGGAGAGAGATCTTTGGTTGGTCTTCTTTATAAGAAATTTCTACTATCAATTGAGATTATTTTGGATCATCTATTGTATCCTAAACATATTCCCAATATTTAGGTGTAGGTAGAGAGTTCACATCCAATAGATAGAGATTTTTCTCAACACATCAATGTCCCTGAGTGAATTTAGCATCATAGTTATAGCATAGTCTTTTTTCTCTATGAGCTTGCATCTTTGCTTCAGTCAAACACTTGATAGGAGTGATTTTAAGGGATGGCATTATTTGAGCGCATTGTGGAGCTATATTTTTTAATGGAACAAAATTAGATTTGAATCACTGTTGAGCTATGATCTTATCCTCTACCAACTTAGCCAACCCTAAGGATTCCATCATTAGGTTGGGTTAGAACATTTTGACCTCAGATCGAGTTGCATCCTTTAGTCCATTGACAAAGCAACTATTGAAGAATTCATCAGACAACCCCTCTATGTGATTGGCTAGTTTTTCAAATTTGGTTTGATAGTCTCTCACTATCCCTATTTGGTGAATTTTAGTGAGTGCTCCAGTGAAGTCATCAAAAGCAGTAGGGCCAAACTATATCAAAATGAAAGTGCAAAAATTGGTCCATATGGGTTCACCATGAGCCTTGGTATACCAATAATACCATTGAAGGGCTTCAAGTTCCAAGTGAAAGGATGCAAGTGGAACTTTGTTGGCATCAAAAGTATTATGCAAATTAAAATATTGTTCTACATGATAGATCCATATAATTAGATATATACTATTGAATTAAGGAAAATCAAGCTTCAATCCATGATAATTGATAGAATAAGAAAATGCAATTTCTAAAGAAGACTCTGGATGTTGTCTATTGTTCATGGTGGTATTTTGAAGACTAAGTCCCATAATTTTTTCATCAAGATCTTTGATGTGGGACTTGAGGGTGAGAATTTCATCCTCCATGTTTTTTCTCCTGTTCGGGTTATGACCATAACCTGAATAACATTTTTTTGTAATGGATAGGAAAACTAGAGTTAAAACACATTTAGTAAGGAAGGTTTTAAATTTGGGTGAAAATGGAAGGGGTAAAGGGGATTTTAATTAATTTTTTACACAATGGGAGTATGATTGATGAAGACAAGGGCAATTTTAGAGAGAAAATGAAGAAAATAGAAAATTGGTAAAAGAAAGACAAAGGAGTAGAAAGAGATGATGAACATAGTGGAAAATTTTCAAGTCTAATGGACAAAAAAAGAAGGTATGAAAAAACCCAAAAAAGGGAAAATTACAATTTATAGAAATTACGAGTGGAATTGGGATATGGGACCTCAGGGAAGAAAATGTAAGGAATGAAATTTTAGGTGTCTGGATAAAGTTTGAGGATAAATGGGGCTAAAAATGGAAAGGTATTGCAAAAAATGAAAAAAATATTACTTCTTTTTTTGGTTTTCTGTCAGGTAATAAGTCCTCTAGAAGTCTACTGAGACTCTATGAATAATTTGTAGATTCTAGGTTCTATTAAATGTCTACTTGTAAGTCCTCTGACAGTCTATTCATACTCTATTGATTGATTATTTTGAATCTACAATATATATTTAAAAATTGATAGAAATGGGCCCCAAGTTTTAATGGATGCCTAAGTGTTTTTAAAATTTCACTATAGCCACCAATGTTGTCTAAGTGAATACCACTCTCCAAAAAAAATTTAGCCATAGATTTATCTCTTTGTGACAACTCTTGGTTTTTCTCATGGATGGGAACTACTTAATTAGGAAGGGGTCATTACCCATTTCACTGGCAGGTCCTCTCAATGGGTCAGCTACTTTGGGATTCTTTTGGTACTCCTCATAATGACTTTTAGGGCTTTCACCCAAGCACTTCCCATAGTTATGCAGTCAAGTTTTTACCCTGATCCAAAATAGATAATTTTGTTATAGGAAATTACTAAAATAAATTATGCAACAAAATAGAGTTATTTCTAAAAAATTATTATGCAAAAAAATAGAGTGAAGACTTTATATAAAAATAATTTGGCCCTAGAAAGTGCTTTGATACTAGATGAGAGGATCCTCCTACAAAAATTCAATAAAAATGCATGAAACAACAGAATTATAAAATGAATCAAAGCACTCAATAGATTATATTGATCACATACCACTTCAAGGGGGTAACCTCCTTTGAGCAATCTCAATACAAATAATTCATGGATGCCTTCAATGGCCTCAACACTTACTTATATATGAATTTTAATCTAAGAAACTACTACTTCCCATGAATGTGGGATAAAACAAAATGCTGACAGGATAACTTATAAAGTATATACATCTTTAGCAACTACTAAACTAACAAGGTAAAGAGAAGAGATATCACGAGTTCATAACATTTTGATCTTAAAAAAATCATCATTATTCCATTCATTAGAGTAATCATAGGGTATAAAGTTGCTATAAAATATCAAATATAAGGGATGAGGACTATTAGGCTTTGGATTGGAGGTATAAATTGTATTACATTCATTAGAGTAATCATAGGGCATATAATTTATATAAAATGTAAAATAATTGTGATGAGGACTATTAGGGTTTCAGGTAGTGGTAGAAATTTTAGCACTTCTAAACCCTAAGATGTCGATAAAGAAATGAATATTAAATATTAAAATAACACATTCCCACATAAAAACCTTAAGGAGATGGTTAAAAGTTAAATTTGAATAAAAACTAAGAGGGTTCACCAATATCATTTACCTAAAATTTGATTAGTGATGAAATAACCCTTTAATTAGATATAAACTAGTATAATATAACATTGTTATGAATTAGTAGAATATGGCACAAAATATGAATTAAAAACTATGATTTTGACAAGAAAGTTCAACCACTATAATAATAAATGCAACATGGCAGATAAAGACTTAGATTATTTATCACACTTCCTTGATCTATGAATGTTAATTTGTTGTCTAAAATCTATAAGGAGTGATTATAGTTTGTTCATTTTTGGATGTGGTGATTGTTTTTGGTTTGGGACAATATTGTTAGAAGAGGGATAAGAAAGGTAGTAAATATTAACCCCTATGGGTTGATACTATACTTATAAAAAAATATTTTTTAGAGTTGATATGTGATTTTTTACTTTATACAAGGTCAATATAATCAATACAATAATGTCAATCGATTTTGACCCATATTTTTCGATCATGTCCTTGTGTTATACTACTTGCTGATAATTGATTTGTAATTTTGGCTTAAGATAGGATCAACAGTAGTAGGATAATAATGTAATACAATACTTACCCATATGGGTCAATCCTATCACATGATAATGAGATTTTTAAAGTCTCTTTATTTTTTTGGATAATTCAATAATATCATTTTCCACCTTCATAAACCATTTTCAATGCACACATGTACCTAAAATATCAAACCCTAGTTTCTTACACAAACACTTAAGACATCAAATGGGGGGGATAGGGTGAAAGGGATTGATTTGAAATGAATTTTATAAATCCTTATTGAAATACCAAACACTCTAATACATTTACAATGCTTCAAATAGGGCTCAAACTATAATGTAGTTCTCCCATTTATTTGTGTGTGTGAAATGGTGATATACAAATCTATATGTTCTTTCACATAGCTTACCCTTGGAACAAATAAGAAAATATAATAGTAAACCAGATATAGCTATAATAATTCAATTTAAGCAATGTCTAACTTTGTGTAGCTCTTGAAATGTGAGAATTTTTATCCTGAATGTCTTTTAACAACTCTATATAAATAGGAATCTCTTAGATTTTGAATTAAAAACCTAGTGGTGTGAAAAATGGACTTGAAAGACCTTCAAGGATACTCAAAATAAATGACTATACTGGGGAAATGTGTCAAAATATAAATTAAAATATGAAAGGACAAGATTTTTTGGAATGGGATAGGATATAGGACGTGACATGGTATTTTTCTTATATCTTATCCTAAGCTCAAAATAGTGTCAAAACAACAAAAGGGTTTATAGATATATATTTATAAATGTGTTTTAAGAAAAGTGGATAGGAAAATATGGTCATAAAGGCATATAAAATAAAACGTTAAAATGGATAAGTAAAAGAGACAAGAACCACTAGACCTTTAATTCTTAGTTGAAATCCATATAAATAAAGTGACTAAAATACAATGTAAAACAAGTGTTGTTTTGAATTTGGGTGTCTACATATTTTTAAATTTTTAAGGAGAAATAAATGAAAGGATTCACAATTACTCCATATATGATGTGCACTCATCTTTCATGGGGCCTGTGAAGGACTTCAAATTGAGGCAACTTTTAAATGATGGGATCTTTCAAGATAAACCAACAAGAATTATAGCTAAGAAATCTCTTTCTATGAATTTTTGAGGGTAACACTCTTTGAAGGAATTAAAGATGAGAATTTTCCATAAAAAAATGTTTATATCCTATATTTCAATGCCAATTGTTAAGGGTACCTCTATGGATTGTATCTTCTAGGTTATGAAGGACCCTAGACAATCAAATCCTAAGCTAGATACACATAAAGTAGCTCAACTATTTGGAGTGAATATTATTTTATTTGGATCTAGTAATACACATGTTTTTGATGAGGATGTTAATCATATCATGGGTTTTGGTATCATGTATAGGATTGATCAAGTGTGTTCTCTTCTAAAAGCCATGGGTGTGTATTTTTAGATATTTAATAGTTTAGTACATAATGTATGTGTATAATTATTATTAAATCATACATGAGTTGTTATATATTCACCTATAGATTAGAGTGTGAGAGAGAGATTATAGGGATTTGTGATATGCCTAACTACACTATTTTAGGATTTCATAACACTTATATATGTAAGTTCCCCATAATTGAATAACCTAATAAAGTTGATTGTGTGCAACTTAGACCTATTTTAGGATTGGTATCAGAGTGGGTACTTATTAAATGAAATATGGTGTGTTAATAGTCTTAGAGGGGCATTTCCTCTGATGTATTTCCCCAAAATAATGGGAATCCTTATTTTTCAAATAATATTTTTTCTTATAACTTTATAGCTCTATAATATTTATTTACAAAGTTAATAGTTATTTTGTAATAGTTAGGGTAAAGAGTGTAAACTTGTGCGCTTTTGTACATCCATACACAACTATTGTAGCTTTTTTAGGTCATCTAGATGTACATATTTTTGAATTACCATACATGATAGATATCAAACCGTGGTCAAAGTTCTAACTAGGGTAATTATTTTTTCTCAATCATACTTTTAGAATTTATGTAGGCATACCCTAGTCTTCAAAAATAAAATGTATTAAAATAAACTAGTCAGTGTCAAAATAAAATGACAAAAATAAATCCTCATAATGTGCATATTTTTAGGTGAACTAAACATATTTTGAAACATATATGTGCCAAAAAGACTAAAACATAGGATTATTTCTAGTGGAAGTGGTGTTCATCTATGCTATTCATAATCAAGTGGTAGTGATGTTAGGAATTTGTTATTTAGTGTTCACATTTGAGCAGATATAATTATATTTGTATATGAGTAGATAAGTGTGTGAGTGAGAAATAATATAACATATTATTTATTTAATAATAGTTGTTATGAGACAAATCATAGTTTATAGGATATAAATTAGGTGAGAGATATCATAAGAGACAAGTGTGATATATTATAGGGATTTGAGTTTGTTTAGAGATAAGGCTTAACTCCATAAATTAAGGAATTCACTAAGCCTATAAAATTTAAATATCCAATTTAATATAATAAGAGAGTTTCTTTTATGTTATTTTTAAAAAATTTATACCAAAATTTAATTTGGTATTAGAGCATCTTAATTCCTATGTATGTAACAAGTTTTTAATTATGATAAGGCGTAGATCAATTTTATATTGTCAAAATTTATGTGAAGTCATTCGGTGATAATTTTTTTTCTCATATTCACTTTAGGATTATTTCAAGTTTTCCTCATAGAGATAATATCATAATAAACACTCTAAACATCAATTGGTTTGATCATTCAACTTGTGGTGAATGCATCATGTGTGCATATTTGTATCTACTACATTATATGCCATGAAATCTAATTATTCACCAGCTGAGCATTCATATACATTACTATTTCATAATTTTGTAATAAGTAGAAATATTTGATGCATAATTTTATGGTTATTTTGATATGATCTTGACTCTTTAAGGTTAGTTTTTTGGATTTACTTTCACCCACAGTTAATGTGTTCAGAATTATGCATCAGGGTTTTGTATTGGATTGATTTGTGATTCATTTATTGGTTTGCATTAGAGATTGGAAAAATAACCTTCAAGCCTATATACACTCATTCTATTTAAAATATATGCTTCAAGGGTTTTAAATATATTTAAATATATCAACATTTTTAGCATGACAATTTGGCATAACAACCCAATCGTATCAAATCCTATCTCATCCACCTTAGATTTGGCATCAACATCATAGATTCTAGTAGTCTGCATCTCAAGCTCAACTCACCTTGATTTTGACATTGATATGTTCACCCTCTATAGATGCACTCAAACATAACTCACTTGGATTCATCTTCACCCTCCTCATCTTACACAAATCTCTTAGAGTTAGACTCATCTTCCCCCTACTGATCCACATCATGAAGCTGAAGCCCACATATCAAACTATTACTTAGGTGTTAGTCATTTTAAGTCTTTTTTGATTGAAAAGTAAACTTATATTAATAAAAAATGATATAGTACAATTCTATTCATAAAATAATGGGTTCAAAGAGTCACACCCTAAAATAAAATACAATTGATCTATAACATCCTCAGGAGTCAAGAAAGTTCAGCAGAGGTTCAATAATGACCACATAAGTAAAAATATCACATCAAGTCATACTAACATAAGTCCATTACAACACAAAAGAACCATATAAAAACATAATAACCCATAAGTCATTAAGTAGCAAAAAAAACATGTTGGTTAGATGGGGTGATAGAGAGGGAGGATATTACATATTTCCTCCCCAACCCCCTTGAGTAAGGTGGTTGGAATCCACATGTAAAGGCTCCCATCCATCATTATGCTACTAGTTTTCATTTTCATTATCCTAATCAGAGGGTGAAATAACAAGGGATAGGTATGGAAGCTTGTCCTATGGATAGGATCCCAACCCCCCTCCACCACCTCCTCTGTTAGAACCACTAGATCTAGCATGGTGAGGGGATGACTGGAGAGATCAAGGAGATGGGATCTTATAATGGATCTAAGAAACCTACTTATGAAAACCATGTCATCACCCATGAAGAAAAGAGGTACATGATAAATATGGGGGTTTTCATTTGATCATGCATAGGGCACTTCCCTAGTGATCTAACAATAATTAAAGATAACTAATTTCTATACAAACCTTGTATATTTGAATTTGAATTTGGGGAATGACATTAGAGGTAAAAACTTTGTTAGTTACAAAAAAAAATTATTTCCATATCATCATGTTTTAAAAAAGAATAATTTTTATAATTATAGATTTGAAAAATAATATCATCACATAAAATATACTAAAATATATTTTACCTTTTAGGTAATAAGTTATATTCCCCTAAGAGAGCCATTTTCTAGGTAAAGCATTTTGGCTTGAAAGGTTGGAAAAGGGTGTGAATCTAACTCTAAGCTGATTGGGCATGAGTAAAAAATTAGAAAATATGCTTAAGCATTTTTGGTTGGTGACAAGCTGGGAAAGTAGGATGTGAGATCCCCATATGCTTAATATGGTCACCCACATGAAAACCCTAGTAAAGAAGACACCAGATAAGGTGAGCCTTTTTGGGTTTAATAAAGGCACCCCATATAGTGGAAAACCTTCTATCCCATACCACTTGGTTGGAATACATATTTCATCGATGGTTGAGAATGTCATCTTAAATGTGATGAGGAGCCAAAATATTGTACCCTAAATGGGGGGATTATGATAAAAAGATGTGGTAGTAGGCCAATTTCAATCCTTCTACCAGGGAGTAAGCGAAGTAACTCTAAGCTTATGAAGGTATTATTGAATATTTTAACCACAAGTCAAAATAGGTCAATCCCCTATAGTTAAAAACTTGTATCAGGGTCTATTAGGATGTTATAGGGTGTGTCATGGTCTATTTTATGTCATTTAATGAGATATTAATCTTGGTCATAATTGAATTTAGTCCCAGGTCATTTTATGTTACTTGGGGGTCATTTTAGAGTCATTAATGAAGGTGGTATGATTTTATTAGGTGGAAAAGTATTCATAAATTTGTTTAAAAATAAAATATGTTAGGGAATTGTCAATATTGTTATTTATAATTGAAAACTTGGAGGTTCCTAACTGAAATCAAGAAAACAAGTGAAAATAAGGAGGCTTTGGTAGTTGTATGGACTATATAGGAGTGTGTCACACATGGAAAGATCCTACAGTGACCCTTAAACTTCCTTGATTTAATTTACAATATTTATCTACTTTTAAATCATAAAAAATGGTTAAAAACCATTCTACTCCTCCATCACACCACTAGACATGTAAAACTAGTTAATAAGTTTCTTCTTGGTACGACCAATAAGAGAGGTTTTAGGTAAAATTATCTTGGTGGTAGAAATTACACTTGGTCTAATTCATTTTCATGGTATTATTTTATATAATAGTTTCCTATGATTTATGAACCATCTTAAGAAGTTGACTATTTCATTTTGCTTGCTAATCCCCACACCCTACATGTTTTCTTCTTATTTGAGCTTGTTGGGGATCAACCAATAATGGATTACACTTGTGAAAGCAATAAACGTGGAAATAAATCAGATAGATAAGTAACTAAAATGATAAATAGCACAGAACAAGATATACAAGAAAACACCCTGAAAACTTGTATTAAAACTCTTTACAATAGGAATACAATTGAAGAAACTTCGTTCTTCCACACCTCTCTCAGATGCACACAAGATCTCTCACTAGATCTTTATTCCTCAAGAGCTCTCTCTCAAGTACAATCAAATCCAACAACCTAGATTGATGCAACTCAGTACTGTCCTTCAAACATTCACAATGTTCTACTCATACTATTCCACACACTAAGCTAAGAAGATCTTTCCTACATATAGAAATAGGAAACTTGAGCATGCTCTTACAACAAATAGTTAAGCCTCTTCAACAAGGGCTCTAAAAATAATATTGCTAATAATAGAGACGCGAGCTTGAGTCCACAACTCAAACTCATCATGCAAACACTCGCTTCTATCCTCAGAAATCGGTTTTTGGACACGCAGGTAACCGACATCGGTTCCTGCCTGTTCGCCTGTGACCGTCGCCGGCTGACCCTACTACCGATGTCGACGCCTCTGTAACTACAACTGACCGACGTCGGTCACTCCTGACCGACGCCGGCGTCTTTGTAGACCCGAAACTGTTTTGTATACTCCTTGGTGAAGCTTTTAGCTCCACACCCTAACAATCTCCCACTTGGAGATGAACCAGCTGCACCAGTACCTGTACAGCAACATCTTCTAGCTCCTCCATATTCAACTCAATCATGAAGACCAATAGAAGTTTAATGAAGATTCAACTTCTCCTTAGTAACTGGCTTTGTTAGCATATCAGCAGGATTCTTGTCTGTATGGATTTTCTCCAGCTTCAACTCACCATCTTCCAATACCTGCCGTATGAAGTGATACCTTAGCTGTATGTGTTTTGTTCTTGAATGAAAGGCCGAATTCTTGGCCAAATGGATTGCAATCTGACTGTCACTGTACAATCTACAACTCTCATGCTCCCTACCAAGCTCATCCATGAACTGTGTCATCCATATCATCTCCTTGCTAGCTTCTGTGGCTGCAATATACTCTGCTTCTGTAGTTGACAAGGCAACAACCTTCTGCAACTTAGATATCCAACTAACTGCCGTTCCACCTACAGTAAAAACATAACCTGTGGTGCTTCTCCTGCCATCCAAATCACCTGCCATATCTGAATCTACATAGCCATGTAGAGAAGTATCTGAACCTCCATAGCACAAATGTCTACTATTGGTTCCTCTCAGATATCTAAGGATCCATTGAACTACTTTCCAATGTTCCTTACCTGGATTGGCCATATACTTACTTACCACTCCCACTGCTTGGGCAATATCTGGTCTAGTACACACCATTGCATACATCAAACTTCCTACCGCGGAAGAATATGGAACCTTACTCATGTACTCTACCTCATCATGTGAATTAGGACATTGTTCTTTACTTAACTTGAAATGTCTAGCTAAAGGTGTGCTTATCGGTTTAGCATCCTGCATATTAAACCGTTTCAACACCTTGTCCACATAATCTTCTTGAGACAATATCAACCTGTGATTTTTCCTGTCTCTCCTAATGCTCATGCCAAGGATTTTCTTTCCTGCTCCCAAATCCTTCATAGCAAACGTTTGAGCTAATTTTACCTTAAGCTCTGAGATATCCTGCATGTGAGACCCTGTAACCAGCATGTCATCTACATACAACAATAGAATAATATATCTACCATTATCAAATCTCTTGAAATACACACAATGGTCTGATTGACACCTACTATAGCCATGCTCAGTCATAAACCTATCAAATTTTAAGTACCATTGCCTAGGAGCTTGCTTGAGGCCATACAAGCTTTTCTTCAACCTGCACACAAACTTCTCCTTACCCTTGACCTCGAATCCTTCTGGCTGTTCCATATAAATTTCCTCATCCAAATCTCCATGAAGAAACATTGTCTTAACATCTAGCTGCTCAAGATGCAAATCCTCAAAAGCAACCAAAGACAATACAACCCTTATTGAAGTCATTTTAACAACTGGAGAAAAAATCTCAGCAAAGTCAATACCTAGCTTTTATGCGAATCCTTTTACCACTAATCTGGCCTTGTATCTCATCTGTCCATTCTCGCCTTCCTTCAACCTATAGGTCCATCTGTTCTTAAGTGTTCTCTTACCAGCTGGCAATTCAACCAAATCCCATGTTTGGTTCTCTCTTAAGGACTCCAACTCCTCAACCATGCCACGCTCCCACTCACTCTTGGACTCCACCTATATTGCTTCTTCAAAACTCTCTGGTTCTCCACCATCGGTTAGCAATAAATAATATAAAGAAGGAGAATATCTAATTGGAGGCTTACTCACCCTTTCTGACCTCCTGATGGGTGTCTGAGACTCATCTACAACACGCTGTCCACCCAAATTCTCTGACAGTGACCGACCTCGGTCACCTATAGACCTGTTACTGGCTGAGGCCGGCTCTTCCTGGCCGATGTCGATTCCTAGTCTGCCGACGTCGGTCTCTGTATGACCGACATTAGTTTCTGTACTGTCGACGCCGATTCCTAACCTGCCGACGTCGGTCTCTGTGTTTTCCTGTAAGTGATTATTTCCTTTTCCTGCGAGCTCATTTTGGACCATAACTTCATCCAATTCACCATTGCTCTACCCAGATTGATCCAACTTCCTTATCTGATCACTGTACATCACTCTTTCATTGAAAACAACATCACGACTCCTAATTACCTTGTTAGTTCCTAGATTCCAAAATCTGAAACCAAAATCATCTGAGCCATAGCCAATAAACGTGCACCTCATAGACTTAGCGTCAAGCTTCTTTCTATTTTCCTTATCTATGTGCACAAAGGCTTCACAACCAAAAACTTTGAGATATGAGAGATCTACCTTTTTACCTGTCCATGCCTCTTCTGGAATTCCACCATCCAGAGCTGTATAGGGTCCTCTGTTGATCAGGTACACTGCGGTGTCAACTGCTTCTGCCCAAAACTCTAAGGGGAACCCTGCATGCAATCTCAAACATCTTACACACTCCATGATAGTTCTGTTCATCCTTTCAGCAATACCATTCTGCTGAGGTGTCCTTGGAACCATCCTTTGCCTACAAATTTCGTGAGTGTAACAATACCAGTTAAACTTAAGACTGCAGAACTCACCGCCATTATCAGATCTCAAGCACTTTAATCTTCTGCCTGTTTCATTCTCAACCATGGCTTTCCAAATCTTAAAAGTCTCAAAAACATCATATTTCTTTTTAATACAGTAGATCCAAACCTTCCTTGTAGCATCATCTATGAATGTGACATAGTACCGTGATCCGCCAATAGAGGCTACCTGAGCCGGTCCCCACACGTCTGTGTGAACAAGTTGCAACTTCTGCCTTTTCTTAGTAGACCCAGTTTTGAGAAAACTAACCCTTTTTTGTTTTCCAAATACACAATGCTCACAAAATTCTAGATCCATACTTTTCAAATCTGAAAGCATACCTTTAGACTTAAGAATTGACATCCCCTTCTCACTCATGTGGCCAAGCCTTGAGTGCCATAATTTATCATCCACATCTGAAGTAGATAAAACTGAAGGAGATTTGTTAGTAACACAATTACACAAATAGAGAGTACCTTCTCTCTTACCTCTGGCCATAACAAGTGCACCCTTGGTCACCTTCCAAGAATCTGCTGTGAGAGTTACTGTACAACCCTCATCACCTAGCTTACCTACAGAAATCAAATTTCTCTTCAAACTAGGAACATGCATCACATCTCTCAACACCCATGTGTTGCCATTCTACATCTTTAGCTGCACTTTACCTTTGCCAGTAATCTTACAAGGCTCATCATCCCCTAAGTACACTATTCCAAAATCTCCTTGGATATAGTCACTGAAATATTCCCTGTTAGGAGTAGCATGAAAAGATGCACCAGAATCTAATACCCAAGACTCTATATTATTATGTAGAGAGAAAATTAAAGCATCCTGTGCAATACCTGCAATCTTGGCTTCTTCCTTTCCTTCGTGCTGGTTGTCCTCCTTAGGCTTTGACCAATAATCTCTGCTTATGTGCCCCATCTTTCCACAATTCCAGCATTATGGCTTCCTGCCATTTTTGGATTTAGATCTGCCTTTCCCCTTTGACTTGGATCTTGCTCTGCCTTTCTTGCTCTTCTCTTTCTGCCTTCCCCTGCTCTCAAAACTTAAAGCGTTCCTAGATGCCTCTTCTATGCTTTTCCTACGTATTTCCTCATTCAAGATAACACTAACAACATCCTCTACTTTCAAAATATTTGATGCAGATGCAGTATTACTTACTGCCATTACTAAGCCATGCCAGCTTTCAGGCAAAGAACATAATATCAAGAGAGATTTTGTTTCATCTTCAAATACAATATTGACTAAACTTAACTGATTAACAATACCATGGAAATCATTTAGGTGATTAGAGACAGATCCACCTTCTTGCATATGCAAATTAAATAACTACTTCATTAAATATACCTTATTTGAAGCTGAGGGTTTTTCATACAACTTGGCTAACGTAGTCATTAACTCTACCATAGTTTTTGCCTGTGACAAATTAGATATCACAGTGGAGGCCAGACTCAGTCTTATAGACCCAAGAGCCTTTCTGTCAAGAACTTCCCATTCTTCATCCTCCATGTCCTTGGGCTTCTTTGCTATCCCACCTAACGGTAAGTAAAGATCCTTCTGATACAGATAATCCTCTATCTACATTCTCCACTGTTGATAGTTCTTGCCATTAAACTTTTCCATTCTCAATTTACTTTCATCTATCATTGCTTCTCCCACTCAAATAGAAATCCCTGTAAGAACCTGTAATCAATACACACTACACAGATCTGAACCACCTGTTAGTGAACCTGAGCTCTGATACCACTTGTTGGGGATCAACCAATAATAGATTACACTTGTGAAAGCAATAAATGCGGAAATAAATCAGATAGATAAGTAACTGAAATGATAAATAGCACAGAACAAGATATACAAGAAAACACTTGAAAACTTGTATTAAAACTCTTTACAATAGGAATACAATTGAAGAAACTTCATTCTTCCACACCTCTCTCAGATGCACACAAGATCTCTCACTAGATCTCTATTCCTCAAGAGCTCTCTCTCAAGTACAATCAAATCCAACAACCTGGATTGATGCAACTCAGTACTGTCCTTCAAACATTCACAATGTTCTACTCATACTATTCCACACACTAAGCTAAGAAGATCTTTCCTACATATAGAAATAGGAAACTTGAGCATGCTCTTACAACAAACAGTTAAGCCTCTTCAACAAGGGCTCTAAAAATAATATTGCTAATAATAGAGACGCGAGCTTGAGTCCACAACTCAAACTCATCATGCAAACACTCGCTTCTGTCCTCGAAAATCGCTTTCTGGACACATAGGTAACTGACGTCGGTTCCTACCTGTTCACCTGTGACCATCAACGGCCGACCCTACTACCGACGTCGGCACCTCTATAACTGCAACTGACCGACATCGGTCGCTCCTGACCGACGCCGGTGTCTGTGTAGACCCGAAACTGTTTTGTATGTTCCTTGGTGAAGCTTTTAGCTCCACACCCTAACAGAGCTGATATATAATAAACTTGTTAAATCTAGAAGATTTGGAATTCATTATTTCATTTTTTCCATATTTATTTTCATGTTTTGAAGTGATTTTATGAGCTTAAACTTCCCAAGTTGTAGGTTGAGTATACTAGTAAAGTTGCAGGCATGCCCATCAACTACATATGTTATCATTTCTTATAGTGGTTTCAAGAAGAGGTATATTAATTTTTCATTCCTCTAAAATTTTATGTAAATAAAATTAATTCCAAGATTAGTCTCTTAAGTTCATTCATTTCTCAATAGCATAATCATATGAGACACACAGTCAATTCTCTATAGGTATTCAATTATAGTTATGGTTAATGAGATGAATGGAAGCTCTGAGCACAATCATAGAGAGTAAATTAAGTTTATAAATAGGCTTGGAATATATCCTTGTAAAATGAGAAAATAATCTAAACAAATTCAATGACATAGGATAGCATGTAACAACTAGCTCTCCTACTCACACAGTCCTGCAGTTTGATGTACACCTACAGGTGCCATTCAATTTGGTCAATCATGTTGAAGTGAATATTTTGAATTGGTTTACACTCCTTCAAGGTTTAAAATATCCATTTGAGTTGTTATAGGGTCTAGGACTGATTGTATTCCTCCATAGTGTCTCTATTCCACATCTACTGCCCTATATATTGCATGTGTACCTACAAGTGGCTCTTACATAGGCCTAAAGGTGTTGAGTGAAGAGTTTGAACATGTTAGAGATCTTATTTAAGGTCTTGAGAAGTTAGAGATACCATGAAAATCATGATTAAGGTTATTGAGAGGAAATAATTCTTGATAATCCATGTTTAGGTTTGAGAATGAGTTTTAGGGATCCATTTCCTTAAAAAAAATTGAAATAGAGCCCTGACTACTTTTGGTGCTACTATATGATGAGGTAACATGGAGTTAAGATAGATTATAAGTGTTTCATCATGAATCCATGTCATAGGGGAGATGCCTTGACTAAATATATTGATTTTTAGGTCTCAACATGTGATGAAAATGAATACTTCAAATCATACGTTCTTTTACTACACTTTGTCAGTGTTTTCTATAGTATTTTGAACTATCAAATGGTCTCATTATCCAAGGAGGCATAATAGGAGTATATATACATGAAAATTGGTCCTATGAATGTAAGAGGCACACTAGTGTTTCAAATAAAATTCAGAGGAGTGAAACTTCAAGGTATTGACCTATATCATAATCTATAGGTGTGCTTTGCCCTTAGAGTATCCACCTAAAACCTGACTATAGGTACTCACAAATGATGAGATGAACCTTAGTGACTATAGGAATACAAACACAATAAATTTTAAATTAGAGTTGGTTCTAAGACTCAAAATGGATTACATGAGTTTTATCACAAGTTTCAAAGTTTCATATACATATACAAGACCCTTTTCACTCCAAGAATGGTCAATTACAATTGATTTTAGTATGAGAGTGCTATAAAATAAGAATTTCTTAATTTTGGTCTAACATAAGGCATGGTGTGAGAAAGTTAAAATATTAATTGATTATATAATACCTCAATAAGTTATTATTAAAATTATTAAAGGCCTACACATGTAAAATAAACCTATAGGCACCTCTCTTCTGAGTTGAAACATAGGACACAACTGACTATAACTAAGCTTATCAAAATGAAGGGTCTACAATGAAGAGTTTGGGAAAGTTATAAAGCATTTATATATCTAAGATAACCTTGTAAATTCTATTATCCATCTCAATATACTCACATAATAAGGAAATAGGGAAAGATTTAGTCCTAAAGGATAACATATAGTCCACATCCAAAAGCATGTACATAGTGAGTCACATAGAATGTCTGTCTTGGGTTTTAGAATATTTGGAGGTGTTAGAGACATGAAAAAACCTTGGAATATGGTATATAACATCAATTTAACTTTTTTAATCTCTTCATATATTCAAATTTGCTTAGGAAATAGGGGAAGTGCCATATGTTTTGTCTCAGATAGAGTGCACTCCTAGAAGGTGCAAATCTATAAGTTTAGTAAAAAAAATGGTAAGAAAGTGTGTTGGGAGAGGTTTTAACCTTGAAAGTAGTTTTAGGGAGTTTAAATAAAAAATAAAAAACATTAATGAGGCCTTTCAACCTTTGGAAACTACTCAAGGGTGTTGATGAGTAGTTATGTGCAAATAAACCTATTAGGTCTTGACTAAGCCTAAAGCCCTAAGGGGATATAATATCACTTATAACACTATAAGATAATTATAAATCACTGGAACACATTTAGGAGGATTTATAATTAGTGTGATAACCTTTTATTTGTATATAAATACATGTGAAAGTCATTTCTTGGCCTAGGAGCCTAACAACGTATGAAAAATGAAAAGGAAAACTCGAGAAGGCAAATTTGGAAGCTCAAACATGTATAGAGTATTAGCATGGGAATATTAGGAGTTAATATAAGTTTAATGGGTTAAAAAAAAGGATCTAGTGGATTTTTTTTAGGGTTCCAATGTCAAACTTTTATGAACAATCTTTAAGGGTGAAAACTACTTAAAACCCTCTTAAACCCTTGATAAGGAACCAATGGGAAATATGAAGAAGGAGAGGAATATAGATGATCTATAATAACTTGGGAGATGATTGGAACTTGTATATGACTTCATAGGGATCTTTCCCATCAAGTTGGCTCCTACCCTAATTGAATGGATAGGGTGCAAATTAGTTTTTCTTGACAGATTTATGCATTGTGTAGGTACATAAGGGTTTAAAAGGATGAAAATCACTTTGAGAGGTAGGGTTATACCTGATATAACTCCAAATTTACATATATTAATTCATCAAGGCTCAAAATTATCTATGCTAACACCTCCACTTCAATAAATCCAGAATGGCATAGTGAATGAAGGGTGATCACCTAGTGAGAAGGTGATAACTCTAATTGGGAGGCCTTTTAAGGTCATCCTAATGAATATAAGGGTATAAGGAATATAAAAGAGTGTCACATCATCTCATGTATTGATTTTTTTGATAAAAATATCATCATCTTAGTGCTAAATGTAAAGATAGGTCTAAAGAAGATTGATTATGACTATAGGCAGTGAGAACACTTGGCCAAAATAATATTGATGATTAGGGACAAATCCAATTCATGTTGGATCCTATTTTTAACCCTTCCCTCATAGTAAAATTATCTCATATATCCCTAGTATATTGTGGAGCATTCAAATAAGGCCAAATGATGAAGGTAGTTTCTAAGCAACAAATTGAAGAGTCCTATGCCATACTTGAAAGAGTTTCATGCTTTGAGGGAAATTTGTCTAAGTAGACATTTCATGGTCTATCCCATATTCCATTATCCTAAAAAATAACTACTTTTCTCATCTTGACAAGTGTTTTTATGACTCTTGGACTTCATTCTCTTCTCTCCTCTCTCAAATTCTATAAGTACTAGCCATTTTGGATCTTGTTTGATAATACCACACATGGTATGGTGAAGCCATACTAGTTTGATGTTATACTTTGCCTTTGAATAATATAATAAATTTAATTTTTATTTCACAAGCATCTTTTCTAAGTGTGAAAAATGATGATTGGTGAGGTCTAGTGATTTTATCCTTACTTTTCCTTGTCCTTTCATGTCTAGTGCAATTTCTCATTCTAATAGGTTATATAGAATTTGAATAGTGTGTTTGGATCTCTTAAAGTGTGAAAGTGTAATTAGATTCTTAAATATACCCTATTATCCACTTTACTTGAGTTATCTCATGCATATCACCTCTATAATGAAATACTAATGTTAGAACATCTTAGGACTTTGAAGCTAGTTTGTAGGTCTTGTTTCTTGGTGAAAGAAGTATGATAGAATTTTGGAAAAACTTATGTTTTATCACCCCCTTAAAATAGTTTATTTTCATGAAAAATTCTATCCCTTTTCCCACAATTAATTAATAAGTATAGGTGATAAGCACTTAAATGCAAATTCAGGGAGCTAGCCCTTAAACCTAGAGGTCTACTTCTTTTATAGGTAACCCACATACCTATACGTATTCCAATGTTGCCCAAATATTAGAGTAGGCTTAAAAAATATCCTCTAGGGTGAAATATTTGGTGAAAATAGTTTTGGCATGCCTGATGGGACACATTGTCTTAAAGATAACTTGTCAAGGTGAATGTTGGTCTTGACAACATCAACTACATATTGGTGTGTTACTCAACATTTGACAACTCCATTGAAGGAAAAATATGGTTGTATACCATTGTTTTGTCATATATTTGTGATCATACTTAATTTTCCTTTCTAGATCATCTTCTAGTAGAGTTTTCAATTCCTTCAATCCACATATTAAATCTAAATTTCTTCTTGAAGTTCAACATCCTCATCATATTCTACCCTTTGAAGAGCAATAAGAATTTTCTATCCAAGAGGATCAAGAAATTAAGGAAGATCTTAAGGAAAACATGGCTAGAAAACATGCCTTCCCTACCTTTAATATTGAAAACCCAATCCATCTTGATGTATATGATACCATTCCCCTAATTCTACAAAGAGTGTTCTTACATTCAATGGGGAAGGTCATGTCACTCCTAGTGAACACACTAAGGACATTTCAAATTTCTATAGTTTCCACAATGTCACTGAGGAAATTATTGCCATTAGAATCCTTTTCATATCCCTTAGAGGGAAATCAATTGACTGGCATAGGAATTTGCCTAGTGGTTGCATTACAACATGGGATGACTTTGGAGTGTTGTTAACGTCAAGGTTTGAAAATGAAAGTGACCACACTTCACTCATACATTAGCTCAATTTGATCTAAATATCCCCTAATGAAATAATGTATGACTTCAATGAGAGGTTCCAAAATACTTCGCATAAGTTGGCTCCTCCCATGAGACCACCTGCTAGCTTTGTCTTCCCTACATACTTGAGAGCCATTAATACTGATATTGCTATCATGATTCAATCCATGGGTGGTTTCACTCTTCTTGAAGAATATAAACTTGCCATTAGAGATTATAATGGCCTCATTCAAGTTGAAAAACTTCTCTTGAAGTGTATATGCCTTTGTTTCCTAATGTTCATACTGCTACTCCAAATATTGGTTAAGTTCCCAATGAAAATGCAAAGTCAAAGTCTACTCATAATAAGGTATATGATGCTATGGATAAAGATGCACATATCTAATGGTTAGAGTCTCATCTTAGGCAAGCCAATAAGCAACAAGGTACTGATCAAAACCTCTATCCTTATCAATAGAAATATGGTTTACAACATGGAAGAGGGAGAGGTCAAGGGTAGCCAAATTTTAATAGGGCTACCAATGTATATAATCCTAATTCTACCTCTAACACAAGAGAGATGGTATTGGTGCATATAAATTTTATGTAAGGAGAAGAGTGGGAACAAGACTAATTAATGGATGCCAATGAGGGAGGAAAATAATATCTATTTTCTCAAGGAGGAGTCACTCCTCTACTATCATCAAAAGATGAAGTCTTAATGTAAGTATGTGAAGGTTGACAACCTCGAGGAGAAAGCTTCACTAAATCTTATTAGAAGATAATTATGTGCTAAACCAAGTAAATTCTATTATAGATAATACAAGAGCTAAAATAAAGGCTCTAGGAGATGGTAATAGTGTGCCTACAAGGCAACAAGGCATGACTACAAGCATGATAGTTCCTAACACTCCTTCACCTCCTCCAAATCATAATATTGGAAGGTCTGGTCAAAGTAATTCAATTACTCAAGCTAAAAACACTTATTTGTATCAAAAGACTCAATAAAAAGTAGGTATTTATACTATGAACATTATAGACTCATTAAAGAATACCAATATATCCATTTCTCTTTGGGATGTCCTTCATACACCTAGCCAAAAATAACTTTCATAAAAATATCTATCCACTATCCATGTTAGTCATCCATCACCAAGTCATGTTCATATAAATGTTTCTCTTACCAATGCTCCTAATAATATATTTGAACCATCTATCAAAGCTAATAATTCTCCACCTTTCTACCTCACTCTCATTATGGGTGACAAACTAGTTCATAACCGCATAGTTGATAGTGGAGTCTCTACATAAGTGATGCTCAATGTTGTAAATAATAAATTGGGCCTAAAATATGAACTGTTGGGTGAATATTTTGTCACTCAGGTAATTGATAGGCAAAATAGTTCTATTCACCATAGCATAGGGAGGTTGGTCAGCGAAATGTGCAGGTTTATCACATTAAAAGGGGACTAATCTCTCCTCTCATCAAGGGGAGGTGCCCTGTAAGTATGAAGGGGCTATATATATATGCTAATCTACTATAAATAAGCTGAAAATAACACTCAGGGGTAGGATAACACCATCCATCTCTTTTTTTTAGAGATGATGTTCACCAATCAAAGGATAAAGCCTAATGAAATGATATAAGGCACTCTTCTTCTTTTAGAAGTGTTGTTCAATAGACAACAAGAACCTTTCAAGTAGTGACAAGTAACTGTAACAGGGCATAGTAACACATCAGGATGAAATGTAGCACAAAGTCTCCACCTCAACTACCAAAGAGTGAAATATGAAGGATAATGAGGGCACAAAGTTTTCCCAAAATCCCTTACATAGAAATAGAAAATAGACAAACTAAAGACAATTATGGCAGCACAAAGTCTCTCCATAGCCGACTTTAAGACACCTTCCTAATTACTTTCAATAATTCTGCTTATTTAATTAAATGGACAAAAAATGTATTAAGGAAACAAACATAAGAACAATTTCCCCAACAACCAAGCTATTCTAGCACAAAGTCTGAAAAGTCACTTTTTTTCTTATTCAAATAACGAAATATGATCAACAATCTAAGCTCAAAGTCTTAGTAATGCCTTTCAATTTGGGCAGAGTTTTGTTTTTGATAATAGAGAGATCTCCCTTAAAACAATAAGAGAGAGTCCAATATATAGCTCTTCAAGAAAGACTTAGGAGCAGTAACACATCATGTTGCATTCAATACATTTTAAATTCTATCAAGAAGATATCCTAGAATCGAGCGTAGTTGCCTATTTGCTTTTCTTAATGTAGAGAAATGAGTCATGCCATTGAATGTTCATGTTATCCAATGTCTAGCTGGTGAACTTCTTCACCTTCTATAAATGTATCCCATGTGTGGATATTTCTAGTCTTTCTCCATCATTTCCCCTTTTTTGGCTATATTTTGTCCCTTTCTATGTGATTTGAGCTCTCGAGCTATCTCTTTGGCGGGCCGTTGAATTCATTCATAGGGTCTACACTTAAGCCTACAAGGATCAATAGTTGTTTCATTGCCACAAATTTGACATGTTCAGGCCCATCATTGTTTGAAAGCCAATAGCTAATTGGTTGCCTTGAATTTGACAGTTGCAGGCCTATCATCTTCCTTAGTCATTCTTCCATGTCTTTCCCACTTATTTTGGCTACTTTTTACTACTTTTTTAACAAGTGACACATGGCGACATCTGATGAGAAGTAGGAGAGGATACGTGGTAGTGTCCACTTGTCTATAGAATCTTTAGAAACATTTTTGAAAGTCCTATGGAAGATAACACGTGTTAGTCTCTGCTGAGCTTTGGTTATACTATAGAAACATTTGGGACCCATTTTATATTCACTCAGATCCTGACACTTGTCAATGTCCACCACGCTTTAGCTACCTTCAAAAAATATTTTGAACTCATATTAGTTTCTGGTGGAAGATGACATGTGGTGATCTCTATTGAGTTTTGAAGATGACATGTGGCACGTTCCACTACTTTGAAAGTGACTAGAAACTATGTCTCGATAGACAACATGTGGTGGCTTCCACTGCACTTTGATAAGGGACACGTGGCAGCTTTCAAGCCTTTATTTCATTGGTAGTATTTTTATTTCGGTAGACTTTTCCTTCAAACAAAAAGTTTGAAGGATTTTTATCTTAACCATTTTGCTGCAAAAACTTTTTTAAAGGAATTCCCTGTGTTTGCTTTTGCTGCCTTCCACAAGGGCACTCGACTTGGTTCAATGTCCTCTACAAGGGTTGTTTGTCCTTTTCTATGCCTTAGTCGATTCTCCACTGATATCAATAGGTGACATGTGGTATCTTCTGTTGTGAAACAAGTGAGGACACGTGGAAACATCCACTTAGCTTATAGAGGATTTGGATGCCTTTTAAGAGTCTCACATAAGATGACACATGGCAGCTTTTGCTAAGCTTTAAAAACATTTTTGAAACATTCAAGAATCTTTTGGACTCACACGGATGATGACACATGGTGCATTCCACTTAAACTTATCAACTTACTCAGATCCCACCATAGTCTTTAAGAAACAAAAAGGAAGCTATGAATGTTGACACTTGGCAGTCTCCACTGATATTACAAGAGACATGTGGCAAGTTTCATTGTAACTTGAGAAGCAAATCATAATGTGTCTCGGTAGATGACACTTGGCATCTTCCGTAGTTTCTTCATGACAAAAAAAAGGACTAAGTGTTGAAACCTATTTCTCTCCTATAGAGTCCGTAGAAACTAACATGTAGAGTTTGCAGAAATGAGTCCATAGAACTGAGCCTATAGAGTCTGTCGAAATCTGAATAAGCTTGAATAATGAAGAATTTGAATGCCCAAAACAATTTTTTAGAAGGGGAGAGATAATTTTAGTCTATTGGACCAAAATAGTTCAAATGTTGTCCCAAAAATGATTGATATTTTTTGGGGGACAACAGCTGGCTCAAGTTGGGGAACTTCCATCCATTGTAAAAAGAATTGAAGGGAGTAAAATCTAGAATCTCTAGTGTCTTCATGTGTGCCATTGGGCTATAGAGTCACGTTACCCAGAAATGAAAGGTGTAAAAAATGAAAACAAAACAAAATAAAATGGAACTAAAAACTATATAAATATACATATGTATAAATAAACTGATCTAGTACTTCAAGAATTGAAGTGTTTCAGATGTTGCCCACTGTGAGGTAGAGAAAAGAGCGTGCCATCTTGATAATTCAATAGGAAGTTATTTTTGTTATTGTGCTAATGGATAATAAATAGGCCCCTCCAAAGAGAATCAAAATTTTAATGCATTCCCTTCAGTTCTCTTCTCTTGTCCCACAACAGGACTTGATCTCCAACTTGGAAATCACAGTTTTTCACTTTCTAGTCAAAGAGTTTCTTCACTAGACTTTGATGGGCAACAATTTGGTCCACCACTATAGTTCTCTACTCATCCAGCTCAGTCAGGCACATGATCCTCTTATCAATGGAGCTTTCATAAGTTTGATCTTCAATTGCCTTAGCCAATGCTGGCAATTCCAAGGTGATTGGTATCTCAGCATTGATACCATAAAGAAGTTGGAAAGGAGACATACCCATTGCCCTTTTTGGTGTAATTCTATCTACCCACAAAGATTTAACCAATGCTTTATGCCATGTCCTTTGGTTGTCATCCACCAGCTTCTTGATGATGGTCACCAAGTTTTTATTGCTTGATTTGGCTTGTCCATTCCCTTTTGGAAAGTAATCAGAAGAGTGAGAGAGGGTGATCCCATAGTAAAAATAGAATTGAGTGATCTCTTGGGAAGTGAAATAAGCTATGTTATCTGTGACTATCTTGGTTGGGACCCCAAACCTAGAAATGATATTCTCCTTGAGGAAATTGCACACTACTTTTAAATTAGCATGCTTGGTTGGGATAGCTTCTACCCACTTGGTGAAGTAGTCAATTATTATAAGGACATAATCATGTCCAGCACTTGAAGATGGGTTTATAGCTCCAATAAAATCAATTCCCCATTGTTGGAATGTTCTTCTATGACCACTGGCTTGAGAGGTAGGGAAGCTAACTTGGGTCTCCCAACAAACTATTGGCACAGTTCACATTTCCTTACCCACTTGTATGCATATTGGAAAAGAGTTGGCCAATAATACCTAGCTCAAAAAATCTTGTGGGTAGTTGCAGGAGAAGAAAAATGTCCTCCAAAGGCTAGATTGTGGAAGGATTTCAAAATTTGGCTTTGTTGTTCCTTGTCCACATAGCGAAGGAATACTCCATCAAGGCTCCTCTTATATAGGCCGTTGTCCCAAAGGACAAAATTGGTAGCTTTCAACTTGATAGTCCTCCTTTCTTTGTAAGATAAGTGAGCAGGATAGTCACCATAAGTAAGAAAATGAGAAATACCTGAATACCACTCATTCATGGTGGAGACAAAGAGGATTATCAGTGTGTTTTCCACCTCTACTTCTTCATGCTCTATTTCTTTTGGTTTGTTATCAACAATTAATTATCATAGACCTTTTCCCTGTACCAACTTTGTTGGCTTGATGTCTAGATCAAACTCCTAGATCTTTGTAATCTAATTACCTCTTTTCATCCCAAACTCCTACTGAGTTAATATGGACTTGACTGTGGTGTCAGGAACCAAGGCAGTAGTGTGTGAATTTAGGATGTAGAAGTGGAAATGCTTGACCGCCTTCACCACTGCATAAGCATGCTTCTCCATGCTTGAATACTTTAGCTCATGAGTTTTGAGAGGATAGCTCATGAAAGAAATGGGAGATTCTATACCTTCTTTATTCTATTAAACTAGAATTGCTGAAAGCATGTGTTTAGAAGCATAATTATATATAGTGAATTCTTTATTATAATCTGGACAAACTAGGGTTGGGGCATGGGCAATGGCAATCTTGATATCCCCAAATGTTGACTTACCTTCTTTAGTCTAGCTGAAGGTGGCTTTCCCTTTCATCATGTTTACAATGTGTTGAGTCTTCTCAACAAACTCAGGGATGAACCTTTGTAAGAAATTCACCTTTCCAAAGAAAGAGTGAACAACTTTTTTACTTGTAGGCAAGGTAAGCTCTTGAATAAACTTGACTCTATCTGAGTCAATCTTTATGACTTCTTTTGACACAATGTGTCTAAGAAGTTTCCCTTTTGTTACTCCAAAAATAGACTTATTGGGGTTAAAAGAAATACCATTCTGGCAGTAGCACTCTAGCACTTGTTATAGGTGGTGTATATGATCAGAGCGATGCTTGGAAAAGATGGTCAAGTCATCAAGGTATACCACAATGAATTTACCAATCTCATCCTTGAAAGCAAGGTCCATTGCTCTCTAAAAAGTGGTACCAACATTTATTAAGCTAAAAGACATCCTTATATATGAAAATGTGCCCCAAGGAGTGGTAAAGGCAGTCTTATGTTGGTCTGCTTCACCAACTTCAACCTGATTATATCCTGAGAAGCCATCTAGCATTGATAACATCTCCGAACTAGTCACTGTTTGAAGCACTTGATACATGATTGGCAAAGGATAGTTATCCTTCAAAGATGAATGATTTAGATTCCTAAAATCCCCACAGATGTGAATCTCACCATTCTTCTTCCTCATAGGGACTATGTTTGCAATCCATGTGGAATGATGGATTGGGAAAATGTTCTAGAATTTAACATTTTTTGTATCTCAGATAGAATAGTACATGATATCTTCAAATTGTACTACCTAGATTTTTGCTTATAAGGCATTAAGTCAGCCTTGAGAGGAATGTTGTGGTGGATTTCATTAGGCCTGAGAGATTTCAGGTCATCATAAGAATATGATAAGATGTCCATGTATTAGTGGAGTAAAGTGGCGAACTTGAACTTCTCATCCTAAGTGCAGCACTTGCCAATATTCACCATTTTGGGATTTTCTTCGGTAGTTAGATTTATTTGATCAAATCCTTGAGAGGAGCTTGAATCTATTTGCTGCTATTTGACAAACCTATCATGCTTGTTAAATAGTTTCTCAAGGGAAACCAGGACTTTGGGAATTTTATTCCCTTTGAGTTGTAAGAATTCTTCATTTGCATCTGAACTTGATTTAGGGGCTGGTTCACACTTCTGAGGTTCATTTCCTTCAAAATGTAGCTATTCAAAGTTGTCTTTTTGTTTCAGGAAGGCAATGATTTGGTGATCATCATTGAACACTTGCCAATGATCAACATCGTTAGGCACACTTGGTCTAAAGACTAGTTTAATGTTGTACTTATCTTCTTTGAAGTCTGAGTGAGGAACTAAAAGAGTTACTAAAATAACGAGTGCATCAGCTCAGTCATTGACTTCTCTGGATATGGTAGAGATGTTGAAAGCATCAAAGATTTCAATTTGGTCCCAGACTAGATCACGATAGTGGCACAATCTTTTATTTTTGGTTTGATACAAGTTCCTTACTTGACAAACCACCAGTTCAGCATCTCCTTTGGCATGAAGGAGTTTATTGCCTTTATCTCAAGTAGCCTTCAATATAAGTAATAGAGATTCATACTCAGCTGTGTTATTGGTGTTGCTAAACTGTAAGTTATATGAGTAGGGGAAAATATCTCCTTGAGTAGATATCAACACAGTCCCAGCTCCTGAATCGGTAGAGGAGCAGCTACCATCGAATTCTAGAATCCATATCTCATCAGACATTGATTTTTCTTTAGATTTTCCTTCATTAGAGAGGGAAGATCCTTCTCCATCTGTATTGCAACTTACCAATTCTTATACTATTCTAGCTGAACTAATTTCTGGATTGACACTTTTAAGAGCTTTATGAGATGCTTCATGAACTTCATCTGTAGATAGAAAGTAGTTATCCATGCCTAAAGACTCAAACATAATTTAAGCTTCAGGGGCTGATGTCTAAGAGATAATATATTTTGATTCCTTTTCAGGAAGTAGCCTCTACATGATGCCTTTGATAGGGATTCTTGCTTCAGATAGGTCCATGTTCAATTCTCCACCAACATCCTTGCAAAAAAAATTCCCTAGCAGAATACCATAGGATGCTGGGACATCAGTCACCAAAACTATCATCTTGATTCTTTTGTTTGGAAAGGCTGCAAATGCAAATTAGGCATCTTTAATTTGTCCTAGTAGAGGTACTTGTTTGTTCTCCATGGAAAAACATCTACCAAATGTCTTGGTTAGTGTGAGATCAAGAGATTCTACTACTTTGGTAGGCATGACATTATTAGATGCACCTAAGTCTATGATGTAATTGCTCATTTTGTGACCATTTATCAATAGGGAAACCTAGAAAAGTTTTATTTTCCCAGGGGTAGCAAGAGGAGTAATAACAAGATTGTTTGGGATAGACATGTTCTTTGGGAAATCATGAGTTCCCTTCTTAGCATCTTGTCCTACAGGGATGACCTTATTCTTCACACACTCAAATAACCTATCCAACTGCTCAGGATTGGATTGTAAATATTCAAACTCAGTCATTTGAATTTTGTCTTCTTGACATGATTAATTATGTCAAACGACTGAATTGGACTAGGAACAGAGGAAGGTAATTGAACCTTCTGGTTTATAAGGGGGGAGGACTGATTTGTGAAATTGAAGTTAATGGTGAAAGTAAAATTGATGTACTTACCTTTTTGGTGATCATTGGGTCCTTTGGATGGAAAGATAGAGTGGTTCCCTGCTTAGCAATTGAAATTATAGGCTGAGAATGTTCTTCTATTTTTCCTTTATCAGTTTGTTGAGCCAACTATTTTTGTGACCTGGTAACCACTACGTATGACCCATCAAATGCTTCTCCTTTATTTCTGGGTTCATCTTGGTAGTTTAGGAAACCAATGTTGGAGTCACCAGCTAATTCTTCTTGGTCTTCTACAAGGAGATTAGCATCATTTTCTTGATTCAATTTAGGTTGGAAAGAGAAATTCAATTCTACTTCAAGATATCCCACTGTTGAATTGGTTGGGGGTGCTTTAATGGCAAGTTTCCCCTGTGGGGGAGGAAGATGATTTAGATGCCCTTGATTCCTGACATCATTTCCCTAGTATGACTGATTTGGAAATGTCCTCCTTGGCATATCTCTGTATGAAGGAGTAGAAGACATTCCTTGCAGCATTTGCTTTTTGAGAGCAATCAACTCATTTGCCAAATTTTGCACCATTGGATCAATGGTGCTTGTAGATGGATATTCAAAAGATGACAAGGGTCTATTTCTATTAGGATCTCTCCTTATCTTCCCTACCAAGATGAGATCATATTCTACCTTAGTGGCCAAGTCTTGAGCTATAGCGAGGTCTATTTGACCAGCACATCTCAATAGGAAACTTACTTCAGGTAGTTAAGAATTAATGAAGAAACATTTGAGATTCTCAACTGTAGATCGAGTAATTACAGGGATCCCATTCCTCAGTTTGTCAAACTTGGCTATAAATTCCTTCATTGGTTCATGAGGCTCCTTTTTCATCTATGTGAGCTGAGCCAAAAGGGCATGTGCATCTTCTATAGGTTTGAATTTGGCTTCAAATTTGGCTTTGAGAGTGTTGCATTCAATTACTGACTGAGCCTGTAGATGGTAGAACCAATCTGTAGCAGCATCTTGTAATGTCTCTACAAATAGCCTGACTGCCACGTCTTCAAATTTCACTCCAATTACACCATAGGCTATGTTGAAGCTTGCAATGTGTTCATCAAGATGAACTCTCCCATCACTGTATAATTTAGGGAAATTCTTTCTTGAACTACGTGGTAACTCATGTAGAGGTGGAGTAAGATTGAGAGGGCCAAAAGAATTACCCTAGGGGCCTTAGACTTCTATTGTATGACTATGAAAAGGGGGGATAAATCTCATAGGGGTAAGTATTGGCAAAGCTTTATTAATAGTAGAAGTGAATGCTTTGCCTGGTAGTGGGGACCTGACTTGAGTAGGAGGAAATCTCCTAGTTCATTGGAGGCAAGATAGTGAAGGAAACAGATCAAAATTATTTTGTTATACCAACTCAAATACAAGGTAAATAATACCTTTATCCCTTTGGCTTTGTGTATACCATGGATCTGCTAGATTGTGAAACAAAAATGGGAAAGAATTGGCACTGCTTTAGCTTGAGGCTTCAAACTGTGCGTTCTATCCCAGTTAGCGTGAAGGTGGAGGGAGATGGTAAGGCTATAATGATAATGGGTAAGACATAAAATAGAGTTTCCAGAGTCTATAATGGATAAGATAGAGACGGTTTCAATCAAAAACTTGAGGCTTTAGATTGCTCATAAATCCTAAGCGGAGTCGCCAAAAATTATTGGGTGAATATTTTGTCACTCAGCAAACTGATAGGCAAAATAGTTCTATTCACCACAACATAGGGAGGTTGGTCAGCTAGATGTGTAGGTTTATCACATCAAAAGGGGACTAATCTCTCCTCTCATCAAGGGGAGGTTCCCTGTAAGTATGAAGGGGCTATATATATATATGCTAATCTACTATAAATAAGCTGAAAATAACACTCAGGGGTAGGATAACACCATCCATCTCTCTTTTTTCAGAGATAATGTTCACCAATCAAAGGATAAATCCTAATGAAATGACATAAGGAAATCCTCTTCTTTCATAAGTGTTGTTCAACAGATAATAGGAACCTTTCAGGTAGTGACAAGTAATTGTAACAGGGCCCAGTAACACAGTAGGATGAAATGTACCACAAAGTCTCCACCTCAACTATCAAAGAGTGAAATATGATGGATAATGAGGGCACAAAGTCATCCCAAGATCCCTTACATAGAAAAAAAAAATAGACAAACTAAAGACAATTGTGGCAGCACAAAGTCTCTCCACAGCCGACTTTAGGACACCTTCCTGATTACTTTCACTAATTATGCTTATTTAATTAAATGGACAAAAAATGTGTTAAGGAAATAGACAAAAGAAAAATTTCCCCAACAACCAATCTATTCCAGCACAAAGTCTAAAAATTCACTTGTTTTCTTATTCAAATAATGAAATATGATCAACAATTTGAGTTCAAAGTCTCAGTAATGCCTTTCAATTTGGGCAGAGTTTTGCTTTTGATAACAGAGAGATTTCCCTTAAAATAATAAGAGAGAGTCCAATTTATAGCTCTTAAAAAAAAACTTGGGAGCAGTAACACATCATGTTGCATTCAATACATTTTAAATTATGTCAAGAAGATATGTTGGAATCGAGCGTAGTTGCCTATTTGCTTTTCTCAATGCAGAGAAATGAGCCATGCCATTAAATGTTCATGTTTACCAATGTCCACCTAGTTAACTGCTTCACCTTCTAGAAACATATCCCATGTGTGGATATTTTTGGTCTTTCTCCATCATTTCCCTTTTTTGGCTGTGTTTTGTCCCTTTTTGTGTGATTTGAGCTCTCAGGCTATCTCTTTAGCGGGTCACTAAATTCGTTCACAGGGTCTACGCTTAAGCCTGTAAGGATCAATAGCTATTTCATTTCCACAAATTTGACATATTTGGGCCCATCATTATTTGAAAGCCAACAGCTAATTGGTTGCCTTGAATTTGATGGCTATGGGCCTATCATCTTCCTTAGTCATTCCTCCATGTCTTTCACTCTTGTTCTGGCTACTTTTCACTACTTTTTTAACAAGTGACATGTGACAACATCCATTGAGAAGTAGGCGAGGATATGTGGCAGCTTCTGCTTGTCTATAGAAGCTTTAGAAACATTTTTGAAAGTCATGTGGGAGAGAACATGTGGTAGTCTCCACTGATATTTGGTTATACTATAAAAACATTTGGGACCCATTTTAGATTCACTCGGATGATGACACTTGTCGGCGTCTACCACGCTTTAGCTTTCTTTCGAAAATCTTCGGGACTCATATTAGTTTTTGGTGGAAGATGACATGTGGTGATCTCCATTGAGTCTTTAAGATGACATGTGGCTTGTTTAACTGCTTTGAAAGTGACTAGAAACTATGTCTCGACAGATGACACGTGGCAGCTTTTGCTACAATTTAATAAGGGACACATGGCAGCTTTCAAGGTTTTATTTCCTCGATGGGTTTTATATTTTGGTGGACTTTTCCTTTAGAAAAAAAGTTTGAAGGATTTTTGTCTTAACTATTTTTCCACAGGAACTTTTCTAAAGGAATTCCCTATGTCTCCCTTTGTTGCCTTTTACAAGGGCATTCAGTTTGGTTCAATGTCCTCCACAAGGGTTGTTTGTCCTTTTTTGTGCCTTAGTCAATGCTCTATCAATCTCAAGGTGACATGTGGTAGCTTCCACTATGAAATAGGTGAGGACACATGGCAACATCTGCTTAGCTTATAAAGGATTTGGATGCCTTTTGAGAGTCTCATAGAAGATGAAATGCAGTAGCTTCTGCTAAGCTTTAGAAACATTTTTGAAACATTCGGGACTCTTTTGGACTCACGCGGATGATGACACATGGCACTTTCCACTCAAACTTAGCAACTTACTCAGATCCTACCACAGTCTTGACGAAACAAAAAGGAAGAAGCTATGGATGTTGACACTTGGTAGTCTCCACTAATTTTACAAGAGATATGTGGCAATTTTTGCTACAACTTGAGAAGAAAATCATAATGTGTCTCGGCAGATGACACTTAGCAACTTCCATAGTTTCTTCATGACATAAAAAAATGACTAAGTGTTGAAACCTGTTTCTCTCCTGCAGAGTTCATAGAAACTAATCTGTGGAGTCTGTAAAAATGAGTCCATAGAACTTAGCCTGCAGAGTCTGTAGAAATCTGAAGAATCTTGAATAATGAAGAATTTTAATGCCTAGAATAATTTTTTATAAGGGGAGAGAGAATTTTAGTCTACTGGACCAAAATAGTTCAAATGTTGTCCCAAAAATGAGTGATATTTTTTGGGGGACAACATGAACCACATAGAAAATGAGTGCTTCAATTAGATGTTATGCCTACCAAGAATATAGGATTGATCAAAGGTTTGAAGGTTTTTCTCTGTGACTATCCTAGTTTCCCTATTCTCTAAGACATTGTTATTATGGACTTGCCTACTCATTTTGTAATCTACCTTTCAAGAGATTTTACAAATAAGATAGGAGGCTACCTCTAAACTGATTAGTCCTTATTAACCTTCAATATAGGGTATGGATCTAAGGTAACAATTAGGAATTAACAACTTACTAAATTTTATATTTAGCCTTATGTTGAAGCAAGTGCCAATCTAAATTGTGTTATCAATGATAAAGAGGAGCCTATTGAGGATGATGGTGCTTCTTCCAAGCTTGAAGGCATTTATAATTTATTTATTGATGAGTATTTAAGTAACACCTATGATCATGACCCTTATTATTCCATAGAGGAAACTGATTTAGGAGTGTATTTCCTACATGAGGAATGAATGCCAACACAACTACTTGCCAAAGAGGAATATGAGAATGATAAAATGTGGAATTTTTTTTTATGGCTCAAGAGGTAAGATTGGTGTTATTTTGGTTTCCTCATATAAAAAATAGTAATATGATTCAGATAGGTTCCATTTCAGTTGTACTTTCAATGTGGTTGAGTATGAAGGTTTGATTCATGGATTTCAATGGGCAAGGAGAAAAGGAATCAAGGATTTGTAGGTATATGGAGATAGTGGATTAATTGTGCATCAAGTTAGTAATGTGGATTTTTATAAGAACCTTTGATAAAGTACTATAATCATAGGGTATGGGATTTTATTGAAGACTTAAATGCTTTCAACATATAATTAGTCCTAAAAGAGTAGAATAATCACGTTGATAGATTAGCTACCATAGGAGCACAATTTGATATACATACTACCATAAGATAAGAATGAAAGTAAGCTCACATAAAAATATTTTTCAGACCTTCCATACTTGATAATGAGGTGTCTTGAAAAAAATTTTATAGTTACAAACACATTGCACACTTCTTGAAAAATGAGATTGAGTTTTCCTCAAGAAACCAAAACAAACTCTAAAAATAGTTTGATAATCAAATTATGCAGCTAAGGATAAACAAGATACTTAAGGGCTTGGTGACCTTAGAGATTATATTAGATGAATATTACCAAAGGAAGAAGGAAAAGCTAAGTATGTCTATAAAGGAGTATAATTATGAAAGGGTCTTAATTTTCAAAGACAAACTCCTCAAACTAGACAAGGCATGTTCTACATTAGAGAAATAAGCATTCATTGACTTGTGTAGAGAGTTTCATGACATATTTTATTAGAAATATAACACCATAAAAGGGTTTGATCCTATCCTATCACATCATACCATTGAATTGGAACCTAGAGCTAAAATAGTTAGGCAAAAACAAAGGCCCATCAACCCTAAGGTTAAACCACTTATGAGGTTAAAACTTACCAAACTCCTTGAATCTAAAATAATATTTCCTATCAAGCATTCAACATGGGTAGATAACCTTGTTTCTTTTATAAATAATAATGGGGAGGTGAGACTTTGTGTGTATTTTAGAGATAAGATATATTTTAGAGATAAGACTTTGCGTGTACAATGTGCTTTCTTTGTAGGAAAACATAAGCTTGCATCTCTCCCTTTGTGGCCTATTCAAGTAGATCAACCTTTCATGAAATGGGATCTTGACTTCATTGGAATGATAAATATCCCATCAAGTTCTAGCCAAAAATGGATACTCACATCAACTAAATACTTCACAAGGTGGGTTGAGGTAGTGGCATTGAAGGAAGCCAATAAAAATGCTATTTTGGAGTTCTATGAAAGTATCATAACAAGGTTTGGAACCCCTTCCACCATCATTTCAGATAATGCACTTGATTTCATGGGTATTAAAATAGATAATTGGGAAAGAAGTAATGGCATATTCTTGAGTACATCATCCAACTATTACCCTCAAGGTAATGGGTTGGCTGAATCTACTAACAAGAATCTGATCAGAATAATCAAGAAAAATATGGAGGATAATCAAAGGGCTTGGCACACTAAATTAAAGACAACCCTATGGGTTGATAGAATAAATCCTAAGAGGTAAATAGGGAATTCTCCTTTTGTTCTGATTTATGGAAAGGAAGGTAGGCTATTTATATCCCAAGAGCTACCTACCTTGGATTTAGCACATCAACTAGAGTTTCTTGAGAACACTCCAATAGAGGTGAGGTTGATAGAGTTAATAGAGTTGCAAGAGACTAGAGACAAAGATCACAAATCTATAGAACTTCACCAAATTCTAATGAAGAGGTATTTTGATAAGAAGGCAAATCTAAGAACATTCCAAGAAGGTGACATAGTGTTTAAATGGGATGAAGATAGAGCAAAGCTAGGGAGACATACCAAATTTGATACTTTATGGATTGGATCATATGTCATCATCAAATGCAAACAAAGCAACTCTTTCCAATTAGCAAGGATGAGTAGAGAAGAGTTTCCTATCAATGTGAATGGGATCCATTTAAAGCCTTTCTATTGAGGAAATGAAGGTTAGTCCTATAAATATTAGGTTAGGTGTGTGCTTTTGTTTCAATTGTGTGTGTGTTTCATAAGTGTTCTAGTTAAACACATGTTTGTTTTCCTTTGGTGTGTCTTGTTTTGTGTCTTTCCTTTGTGTTTGGTGTTTTCAAAGGAAAATTTAGTTTCATATCTATGTATAGGTGACTTCATGGCCAAATGGACATGATTAGGTTACTAGTTTTGGCATAGCAAGCATATCACCCATAAGAAATCACTAAGAATGTTGACTATTTTGACCACAAGCCAAAATAGGTCAACTCCCTATAGTTAAAAACTTGTAAACAAGTATATTAGGATGTTATAGGGTGCGTCATGGTCTATTTTATGTTATTTAATGATCTATTAATCTTGGTCTTTGTCAAATTTAGTCCAAGGTCATTTAATGTCACTTGGGGATCATTTTAGAGTTATTAATGAAGTGGTACAATTTTCTTAGTTATAAAAGTGTTCATAACTTTATTTCAACATCCAATATGTTAGGGAATTGTTAGTATTACCAGCTTTAATTGAAAACTTGTAGTTTCCTAAATGAATTCAAGAAAATAAGTGAAAAGAAGGAGGTTTTGGCAGTTATACAACCTATAGAGAAGTGTGGCACATGTGAAAATATCTTGAAGTGACCCTTAAGCTTCCTTGACTTCATTTCCATGATTGATCTGCTTTAGAAGCATCAAAATGGCTAAAACATGTTTGTTTCCTCCATCTCTCCACTAGACATGCAAAATTGATCAATATGTTTCTTCTTGGTATGCCTAGTAGGAGAAGTTTTAGTTCAAATTATCTTGGTGGTATAAAGTAAATTTGGTATAATTAATTTTCATGGTAGGATTTTAGATAATGGTTACCTATTCTTTACGAACCATTCTTAAGAAATTGACTATTTCATTTTGCTTGCTAATCCTCACGCCCTACAGGTTTTCTTGTTTGAGCTCATATATATAATAAACTTATTTAAATTACTTCCAAAGTATGTGGAATTACTTATTTCATGGTTTCCATAATTTTTTTAATGTGTATAAGTGATTTGATGAGCTCAAACTTCCCAAGTTGTAGGTTGAGTATATTAGTGAAGTTGTAGGCATTTTCATCAACTACAGAGGTTATCATTTCCTGTAGTGGTTTCAAGAAGAGGTATATTAATATTTATTACCTCTAAAATGTTATGGAAATAACTTTAATTACAATATAATTCTCCTAAGGTCATGCATTTATCAAGAACATAGTCATGAGACACACAATTAGCTCCCTATAGGTATTCACTTATAGTCATGGTCAATGAAATGAATGGAAGATATGAGAAATGTCATTGAGAGTAAAATAAATTTCTCAAGAGTTTTGGAACATATCCTTGGAACATGATCAAATAATCTAAGCTACTTCAATGGCATATGATAGCATGTAACGACAAGTTCTCCTACTCACACAGTCCTTCAGTGTGATGTGCACCTCTAAGTACCATTTAATTCAGTCAATCATGTTGAAGTGAATATTTTGAATTAGTTTACATTAATTCAAGGTTAAAAATATCCATTTGAGTTGGTAGAGGGTCTCGAACTAATTTTATGCCTGCATAGTGTCTTTATTCCACATTTACTACCCTGTATATTGCATGTGCACTCACAGGTGGCTCTTATAGAGGCCTGAAGGTGTTAAGTGAAGAGTTTGACATGTTGGAGATATTACTTAAGGATTGAGATGTTGGAGATACCATGAAAATAATTATTGAGGTCATTGAGAGGTAGGTATGCTTGAGAATCCATGTTCAAGTTAGAGAATGAGTTTTATGGATCTATTTCCTTAAGAACTCCAAACCAGAGCCCTGGTTAATTTTGGTGCTACTATATGATGAGGCGACATGAAGTCTAGATAGATATTAAGTGTTTCATCATGAATCACTATCATAGGTGAGATGTATTGACCAAATAGAGTTATTTTTGGGTCTTAATATGTGATGTAAATGAATCTTTCAATTCATTCATTCTTTTACTACAATTTGTCAGTGTTTTCTACAATATCCTGAATTATCAAATGGTCTCATTATCTAAGCAGGAATAATAGGAGTATATATACATGAAAAGTGGTCATATGAAGGTAATAGGCACACTAGTGTTTCAAATAGAATCAAGAGGAGTGAAATTTAAAGGTATTTACCTATTTCATAATCTATAGGTATGCCTTACCCTCAGAGTGTCCACCTACAGCTTGACTATAGGCACTCATAAATCATAAGATGAACCTTGGTGACCATAGGCCTGAAAACACAAGAACTTTTCAATTAGAGTTGGTTATAATAATCTAAAGAGATTAAATTATGTGTATCACAAGTCTCAAATGTTGATATACATATACATGACCTTTTTTACTCCAAGAATAGTCAACTATAGTTGACTGTAGTATGACAATGCTATAAAATATGATGGTCTTGATGTTGGTCTAACATAAGGCATGGTGTGAGAAAGTGAAACTATGAGTTTATTTTATAAGACCTCAATAAATTATTATGACAATGATTCAAGGTATGACTATTAAAAATACACCTATAGGCACTTCTCTTCTAAGTTGAAACACATGACACAACTAAATGCAACTGAGCCTATCAAAATGGAGGGTCTACAATGAAGAGTTTAGAAAATTTGTAAAGCATTTATATGTCTAAGATAACCTTGTAAATTATATTATTAATGTAAATATACTCCCATAACAAGGAAACATGTCAAAAGTTGGTCCTAAAGGACAACCTATAGTCCACATCCAAAACCCTGCACATAGTGAGCCACACAGAATGTCTGTCTTGGGTTTTAGAATGTTTGGAGGTGTTGGAGACATGAAAAAACCTTGAAACATGGTATAAAACATAATCATTAATTTCACAATATCTTTATATATTCACATTTTCTGAGGCAATAGGGGAAGTTACCTATATTTTGCCTCAAATAGAGGGCACTCCCAAAAGGTGAAAATCTGTAGGTTTAGTAAATAAATGGTAAGAAGGTGTTTTTGGAGAGGTTTTAAACTTATAAGGAGTTTTATGGAGTTGAAATATACATGAAAAATATAAATTATGCCTTTAAAATTTTAGAAACTACTCGAAGATGTTGATGAGTAGTTATGTGCAGACAAACCTATTAGGTATTGACTAAGCACCCTAAGGGGGTCTAATGTCACTTATAACAATATAGGAGAATTATAAATCATTTTAAAACATTAAAGAGGAGTTATAAGGAGTGTGAGAACCTTTTATTTGTAGATAAAGACATGATAAAGTCATTTCTTGGCCTAGGAGCCTAACAGGGTATGCAAAATGCAAAGGAAAACATGAGAAGGGAACTTTAGAATCTCATAGCTATATGGAAGCTTAGAATGGGAATATGAGGAGATAAGATAAGTTTAAGGGGGTAAAAAAAAAGGATATATTGGAATTTTTTCATGGCTCCACTGTCAAATTTTTATGAATAATCCTTAAGGGTAAAAACTACTTAAAACCCTCTAAAACCCTTGATAAGGACCTGGTGGGAAATATGAAGAAGGAGAGGCATCCAAATTAGATAGAATGACTTGGTATATGATTTTAAACTGAATAATAATCCACATGTATCTTTCCCATCAAGTTGTCTCGTACCTTACTTATACGGACAAGGTGAAAATTAGATTTGCTTGATAGATTTATGTGTTATGAAAGTAAAAAAGTGTTTAAAAGGATAAAAATTAATTTGGGAGGTAGGGTGAGACCTAATATAACTCCCCATTTCTATATATTACTTTAAAAGTTCTCACAAGTATTTATGCTAACACCTCTACTTTAACCAATCTAGAATGACACAGTGAATGAAGGGTGAACACCTAGTGAGAAGGTGATAACTCCAATTGGGAGGCATTTTAACGTCTACTTGATGAATATAAGTCCATGATAACTCTTATAAAGTGTCATATCATACCTTGTATGGATTGGTTTGAGAAAATGATGAGCATCTTAGTGCCAAGTGTGAATATAGATCTAAAGAAGAGTGATTATGACTGTAGGTAGTGAGACCACCTGGCTAGAAGAATATTGATGATTAGGGGCACATTTAATGCATGTTGGAACCTATTTATAACCCCTCCCTCATAGTGAAATTATCTCATTATTCCCTAGTCTTTTTTGGATATTTCAAATAAGGTCAAATGATGAAGGCAGTTTCTAAGTGAGTAATTGAAGAGTCCTACACTAGACTTGAAGGAGTTTCATGCTTTAAGGGAAATTTTTCTAAGTATATCTTATATGGTCTATCATATATTCCATTATCCTACAAATATAACTCCTTCTCTCATCTTGACAAGTGTTTTTGTGACTCTTGGACTTCATTCTCTTCTCTCCTCTCTCAAATTCTATAAGTACTAGCCATTTTGGCTCTTATTTGATAATACCACACCTGGTATGGTGAAGCCTTGATAGTATGATTTTGTAATTTGCCTTTGAATAATACAACAAATCTGGTTTTGAGTTCACAAAAATCTTATCTAAGTGTACAAAGTGATGAATGGTAAGGTTTTAGTGATTATATGCTTACTTCTCCTTGTCCTTTCATGTCTAGTACAAGAAGTTCTCATTATAATAGCTCGTATAGAGTTTAGCTAGTGTGTTTGGATCCCTTCAAGTGTCAAAGTATACTTATAGTGTGTAATCTACCCTCTGGTCAACTTTCCTTGAGTTGGCTCATGCATATCACCTCTATATTGAAATACTAATGTTAGATCATCTTAAGACTTTGAAGCTAGTTTGTAGGACTTATTTCTTAGTGAAATAAGTATGATATAATTGTATAAATCCTTATGGTGTATCACCCCATTAGAATATGTTATATTTCCCACAATATATCAATAAGTATAGGTGATAAACACTTAAATACAAATTCAGGAAGCTAGCCCTTAAACCTAGAGGTCTACTTCTTTTATAAGTAACCCACATACCTATAAGTATTCCAATGTTTCCCAAATATTAGATTAAGATTGAAAATCCCCCTCTAGGGTGTAATATTTTTTAACAATAGGTACTCTTCAAGTATGAAACTCTAAATTTATTGAATAAACTCGACATCTTCCTTATTACGATTAAATTTATTTTGAACTACATTCCAAGGAAGCCAAATGTGATGAAATTTGTAGAAAAATATCAAATAGTTTTAATACCTTTTTTGAACAACCTCAACCCCTTTATTCATGGGACCAAAGCAAAGGGATCATTGTGAAAATTCAACATTGGGATCCACTAAAGAGAGTGAGTATTGAGAGATAGGACATTCCTAAATCCCTCTCATACCTAAATGAGATGAGGTTTGATCCTTTCCCAATATTTATAGATAATTTGAATGACAAAAGTGCCACTAATCTTAACAAGAACATGGGTTATGAGAAAAGTATGCAAATGAAGGCCTTGTCAGGGCTTCCTACCACAAGGGTGTCCCTGGGAGATATAATTTATTAACAAAATCTACCAGGGTTTATCACCTTCCAACCCTCTAATGATCCACTTAATTCTAAGAGTTATCCCTTGAAATTAACATCAATGAGTCCTAGGCCAATAAGCTTTTAGGTTGGAAACATATATCCCATGAAAATTTATGAAATCCCTCATGGCCTTTATAATTGGACCATAGGAAAACTCTTAGGAGATTTTCCAACTTGGCATAATTAGCATTTAAGGGATCTTGATAAGAGGAGTAGCAAACATGAGTAACAGATAACACCTTAGATCAAATATGAAACTTACCTACAAGTGACAAGGGCTTGGTAATATAAAAATAGATCTTTTTCTCAATCCTTTGAACCACATAAGACCACAAGTCAACAAGAGAAATGATCCAAAAATCAAAAAGCCTTGGTTAAAATACAATTCAAGAAACAAGAATAAAACAATTTAAATAATGCTATCTCTAAGAAGAGATGTTTTATTGATCAAATTTGTAGACCTAAACATATGCTTATCTCTGAGAAGAGATGTCTGATTTATATTTTGGGTTACATCTCCATTTATACATGTTTTTAAGGTGTGAGGAGGATGTGGAAGGTCACCAATATTGAGGGAGATTAAGTGGTCTGACTTCCACGATTTACAATAATACAAAATTTGAGGAATTACTATTTTTAGACTACACTACTAAAATTGAAATTTGGGGCACTTTCATTAGGTTTTCGAAGGTCAAACTTCATCAAGAAGAGATAAATGCCATCTCATGATTTTATCCTCATTATTATATTTCCAATGGTTCAAACGGTGAGTCAATTGGAGTTATGGTGCAAAAGTTATGGCTCCCGGAAGTTTCGTCATCAATTGGAGTGGACCCGTCACCTGAATTGTCGCCTGAATTGTTACCTGGATCAGAGGCATGAAATGCAAATGGAATTCCTATAAAATTAAATTAAAATTTATTTATGATCCATTTTCATTGATATTCCTCCAACCAAGGAGGTTTATGTGTGAGATACTAGTGATAACACTATGTTTTCTTCCACTACATGGAAGACCTAGAGGTCATACAAAAAATGTGAAGGCATTCCATATAATTCTTGACTCAGACTTTTTCCTCTTGAAGAGTGAGAAAATAATCATTAAAAAGTGACCATTAAGCAAATACTGACTAAAATTAGGGAGAGAGATACCCTACACCAAGCCCTTGGAAGCAAAGTTAGCTAAATCTTTTACCTACCAAGACATATATAGAAGATGTTATAGGATAGCCTTGTTTGAAATATTTATGTAATTAAAATTTACTAGACTAAACCCCATTTATATTAATACATGACTTAGCATCTTGAAAAATAATATTCATAACCTGTACAAAAAGAGGGCCAAATCTAGGATCTTGGAACATGACAATAATAAAATGACACTCTATTTGATCATAAGACTTTTTAAAAATCAATATTGACAAACAAGGCCTTTTGATTAGACACATGAGTCCATTCCATGCCTTCCTAAATAATAGTGAAATTATCTAGAATATATCTATGCTAGATAAAAACTATTTGTTCTCTTTGAATAATTAAAGGAAGGAGATGTTTAATCTTAAGAACCAAAGCCTTAGAAATAATTTTATAAGAAACATTTAAAATGGTGATGGATATCTAATTAAAAATAGCCTTAGGATCACCATCCTTAATAATTAATATGATATTACCCTAATTGATGAGAGGCCTTAGCAAATTAGACAACACAGCTTCATAATAGTCTTTGTGGAGTTCAAGGCCCACAATATACCATAAAGTTTGTTAAAAATCATAGGGGAACCATCAATAGTTGGATATTTATTTGTATCCATTTACATAACTATTTCCTTAATATCATTCAAAGTGAGAGGCCTATCACAAGTAATCCATTGAGCTTTATAAATTTTATAGGTGACAACATGGATGCATTGAGCTAGAGTTGATTCACTCTTGGGTGAAATGGGTTGAGCCAAAAATGCACCATGATAATGATGTACAAAAGCTTGAAATATGTCAGGTAGCATGGTTATCCTAACATCCCCTTCCTTGATAGCTTTAATTCTATCAACAACTCTTCTAAAATGGAGGAGGGAGAAAAACATTTGGTAACTTTATCAATAATTTTAAGCCAATGCATTCAAGATCAAAGATGGGCTCCATTTGCCTTGTAGGTCTCCTCAATTTGGATTTTATGTTCCAAAGGAACATTTGAATCTAAATGTGAACATTGAAAGGTGAGGCCTCGAGTTCCTATGAAATTTGAAGGTATTCATGGTTTGTGCCATTATGAATGTACTAGTGAAAATAGTAGCCTGATTACCATACACATGAAGGAAAGTGGTGGTGCGAGAAAGAGCATTAGCCAACCACTGAATCCATCCAAAAGGCCCAATGGCTCAGGGAACCAAGTTTCAAATTCTAATAATATGCTTAAGAGTTTTTTCATGCTTAAGATGAGAAATATTAGGATAGAACTATGTTGAAGCGAGTCTCACCTAAGGAGCAATCCATTCTATATTGAAGTATATAAGATGATGATCTAATAGAAAAGTGTCAGTGAGCACATAAATTGGTATATTATGAATTGGAAGAAATAAAAATAAATATTGTTCTACAAGAAGAGCATGATCAATGCATTTAAAATTTTTATCCTCTCCCTACTAAAAGTTTGACCAAGTGAACCAGGGAAAGCCTAAATCTTTCCTTCAATGGTGGTTTGGATCACACACCCTGAGTTTGTTATGCATGTAATACCAAACCTCTCTTTCCCTAACACACCATCACATGGGAAGATGACCTTATTTATCTTTATAATATTCGAATATGTTAAAATACCCACAAAAGATCCAGTGAGCATTAGGAATGGAATCTTCCAACCATCTCCAAATCATGGTGTGCTCCATAAAATTATTATAGGTATACAAGTTAACCAATTTAATAATGTGGTTATCAAAATAAAAAAGAGTCTAGATGACTCGATGGGTGGGGTTGGACTCCAGAGAAATAATGTTTTGAGAAAACTTCAAAGATAAGAGGATGATGACACCACCATGACTATGCTCATGATTTATATGCTGACATAGGTCCCTAGAACATATAATACGAGTAACATTTTAAAGGAAGAAGTCAGAGATATTAACTTATTCTAGATACATAATTTTCATATGATTAAAAAATTGACAATTGTTCCTAACTACATACCTTTATGGTGGATCAATGAGGCCTTAAACATTCCAAAAATATACTAACATAAAGAAATACCAAGGCTCATTTAATTCCACTTTGTGAGGTCATCAAGAGTTGGAAGCTAGTTAAAAGGTGGTTTGTGCTTCATAAAATATCTAAGCTAAAAAGGTTGTTACTTTTGCGATATGTAGTCTTCATCTTGTGAGGGATATGTGCTTCAAGAATATTGTAGGACCACTTTGTGATCAAGGGCAATGAGATTAAGTTCATCATCTAAATATCTCACCCTATAATGGGGTTATGATGAAGGATTCTGAGGAAAAAAATGGATAGGAGTGACAATAAAAGCCATTGCTTGAGGTGTGGATAAAATAAATGGGTTTTTGCTAGGTAAAGTAGTGACAACTTTTCTATTTGAAATTGTGACACTAGGACCACTTAATGGGTGAAACATAGAATCCTAGGATTTACCATTTCCATGGGCTAAGATATTTTTATTATTGGTGATAGGGTTCCACCTATCAAAGTTCCTTTTTTGGGTTTTGGGCTTGGGCCCATGATTTTATTAAGGAGAAGAATGATTGGGGGCCATCAAAGGACACTCACAGATCATATAATCCAAGGAGTGGCACCTAAAACATGTGTTTGATAGATTAATGTAAAACACATAATGGGTAAAATGCTTATTTACCAATCTCAAGAGAGTCTTTGAGGTCTCTCACTAGATCTACTTCCACATAAGCCTTTTTTTTGGGACAAACAATGTAAAATTCTGGTTGTTCATGGTAAATAAATTGACTTAGGGGTTTTATGAGTTAGTCAATAAAACCCCATAGGGGGAAAGGAAAGCTAGGAAATTTGATCTAAATTATAATTTTAAGCTTGTCATGGTCAGAGACCTAAAAGTTTTGATTCTAGTGGGAAAACACTATCAACATGTTGTGGATGAAACGAGGGCCAAAGTTGACAATGGCTTTGCAAAGTCTTAGATTGGTGAATCAAAATAAAAAGAAACCTATGGTAAGGTTATGGACTCCTTCTAATTTCACACCATGGCCTTTCTAATGGTTATGAGCCCATTAATTTAAAAGGATCTCATGGGCGAATCTACCAACAAAATGAGAAACCAAAGTGAAATTTTCAAATAGTTACAAGCTTTATCAAATTTATGTAGATCTAAAATAACATCAAGTAAAAGGATGTATGTGTTAGAACCAATACCTTGTGATATACCTTTGAAACAAATTTCATTGCTTACTTCAACGTCATTATCACTTTGGCTCACACCAATTTTTTGTGCATTCAAATATGTATAAATGGTGGTATCAACCTTTTAATATAGGGCCTACCCAACCACCCAAAGGGTAGATCATGAAACCAATAACTAAACAATAAAACTTGATAATGCATGCCTAGATCAATTTCGGATTGGTAGTATGATAGTGGGGAAACCCTGCGTGAAAGCAACCATTAAGCACTCTGTACATCTCTCTCCAGAATCCTTCAACTCAACTATAGGATTTTACAAAGTACGCCCACCCAACTTTGATAATATGGATTTAGGTATGTTATTTTTAATTTATAGAATTTGTAATATTTTGGCTAGTGATTAGCTATTTTGTTAATTAAGTGGTAGTGGTTTTTTTAAAATTAAAGTTTAGTTTAATATAGATTTTATAGTGCACTACTTGCTTAGTATAGCTACGGTGTCATTTAAAATAGTCTTATCTTTTAACAGAATAGTTATGAGTCAATAAATCATTCTTAATGTTAGTTTATGATATGTGTGAGTCAATTTTTTGTTAATAGTCATTAGTTTAGACGTTTTTGAATTAGCTAATTAATTGATCAATATAAGTCATTTAATTTGTTTAGGTTTATTATTACCTATTAGGTTTTGATTTTGTGTCAATAGTAATTTTATGTTATTGAAAGTGTTGAGAAATAAAAATAAATAAATAAAAATATTAAATTGTACATAGATGCATTATCGGGGTAACTAATGTCTAATTTTTACTAGATATGTCAAGTGTGTGGAGGGGAATTATCTTCACTGATCTAGCTATCAGAGCTAAAAACACTAGAGGATGGAGGCACCATAAGGTTATATGACTATCATCATCCTCTTATCATCTATTAATGACGAGGCCCCATTGTGATGTAGTGGCATCTTTGTGTTTGTTGTTTGTTTTGTGTGGTGTGTTAAATAATTCCCTATTTGTTAACATAATTGAAACTAAAAAGAATCTCATTTTTTAAGGTAAGATAATAATTCAAGGTAAACGTAGCACCTATTACTTTGGAGTTTTTGAATCTTATAAATTCATAATTCTATTTGAAAAAGTCATAGGCTAGAAAGTAGGTGAGAGAGAGGGGATAAGTGTGAGAAATCACAAGGATTTGAGGTTGTTTAGAGATGAGGCTTAATTCCATAAATTAAGGAATTTATCAAGCCTTGAAAATGTAATATATCTAACTAAATATAATAAGAGAGTTTATTATATGTTGTTTTATTAAAATATCTACCAAAATTTCATTATTATGAATAGGAGTTACAAATGTGATAGTGAGGAGCTAGTCCTCAACTTCTATATTTCGTTTTTTGTATTTGTATGTAATCAATGTCAATGGATTCTCCTAGTGTGAACATAACGTGGAGGAGCTCTACACCATATGTACTATAGGAAAAAATTATTCTTGATAAGGGTTATAGGAGGGTAATTCCAACTAAATTTAATTGTTTTGATTGATGTTCCCATAAATTGGTTGATGCATCCCTATTCATGGTATATGTTTTCCCAAAATTAGTGTGTGTATCAAGAACATGTTCATTTTAGCTCTTGCATGGTGATTTATCCACTTGTTCAGAATAAGCAAAGAATGTTGGTTAGTTTATAGTTTATTACATTGTGTGGGTTGATGCATCCCTATTCATGGTATATTTTCCCCAAAATTAGTGTGTGTATCAAGAACATGTTCATTTTAGCTCTTTCATGGTGATTTATCCACTTGTTAATACTAAGCAAAGAATGTTGGTTAGTTTATAGTTTATTACATTGTGTGTGTGTGTGTGTGTGTGTGTGTGTGTGTGTGTGTGTGTGTGTGTAATTGATATTAAATCATATGAGAGTTGTTATATACTCATCTATAGATTATAGTGTGTGTGTGAGAGAGAGATTGTAGGGATTTGTGATATGCCTAACTCAACTATTTTAGGGGTTCACAAGGAATAGATATGTAAGATCCCCATCATTGAATAAATTAACAAAGTTTATTGTGTGAATCTAAAACAAATTTTATCATGGATGGTATTTCCAAAGGGAAAAATTTGGATACTATTTTTAAAAAATTGGAAATCAATACCCCATCCTTGGTGGTTTTACTATTGGATTAGACATTTGTGTCCTTGTTAATGGAAGATGAAGAAAGGGAGCGATGTCTCATGATCATGGTTTCTAATTCTTGCGATGATGTAGTTGAATAGTTATATAAAGTTTTTTTTCTTTTTATATTTTGTTTCTAAAATTCAAATAACCTTTCATATAAGGTTGTGATATATATACAATTCTTTTACATAATTTTTTTAGGTTTTGGTTTATTATATTAATAGATGGGTTGCTACCCTTTTGTGAATTATATTTTTTTAACTCAAACTACTATTTTTTAATATGATATCAAAAATTAAAGTTGGACTAAAGTTACATTGCACTAAAATCCACCTTTAAGTTAGAGCTATTATCACACTTAAAGTCACTTTTAAGTTAGACCTAATGTTACAATTATAGTAAGACTTAGTGTCATACTTAAAGTTTCCTTTAGTGAGGGATTTAAATTCACTTTAGTGATGGATATTAATGTCAACTAAGTGACAAAAGTAAAGGTAACTTTAGAGATGGATTTAAAGTCAACTTAGTTAGATTAAAAGTCACCTTAAAGATATATTTAAAGTCATCTTGGTGACATTATCTAATGTTACCTTAAGGAAAACCTTAATGTCACTCTATTGATGGATCCTAATGTCACCTAGGTGATGTTAGGGTCCATCACTATGGTGACATTAGGGATATCATTAAATGATGTTAGGGTGTCATTATATTTGTAATATAAGGATAGGGTGATGTCATGTATCTCACTTTAAATATGCTTTGAGGATGCAATTTAAAAATTGAAACATCTTTTTTTGATAACTTAAAGATGCCTTTAAAGTGACTTAAATGGGACTTTAAATGAATTCAAACAAGTCAACATCCTATAGTAATAGGTTTATACATGGAATAGTGATTATTCAATATTTGTCACAATTCCCTTGCAAATTCTATTACATATATACATAGATTGAGTTAGATAGAGAAACACTCTGTCTCCTTCACAAAAGTGATATACATAAAGTTGAGATTGATAAAATTATTTTATAATGATATACATATTTACGACATGAGGTTTTCACACAATATGACATTAAGAAGTGAGAGTTTTTGAAAAAGAAATTAGCTACAATTTTTTCCCAAAAAAATATCACTTCTTTATATACATATTATAGATTTATTTATGAAAGATTGTTATTTCTATTTTTTAATTCTTTCATATAATTTGTTTTTATATAGCATATCTTTACTTTAAGAATTTGGCACTGAATATATGTTAGAATTTACTTCATTCATAGATATGCTAATTATATTAGTATACATATATTTATTTAAATTACATTGAGTGATATCATTTTCAAAGTTTTTATTTTAGATTTTTTACATATCTTATTAATTAATAATGATATCATTGGTAACAAATGATATCAATGTAATTTTACTATTATGTTAGGTTTAAAAAATATTTTTGGAAAAATGAGCTCCAAAATCTATCATATGAATAAGGTATTATAATTTTTTAATTAAATTATTCAAGATTTTTTTCTAAGTGATGGTCAAATATATGTCAAATTTAAAATTTAAATTGTCATATGAAAATTAATGAACATTCAATTGAAAATTGAACATAATTTTGAACACGCTCACACTATTACACTCCTTCCTTTGTTACCATCGTAAGAAAACCTATCAACATAATATTAAACAAAATTAAGCAGCTAATTGATTTTACAATATCCTTTTGAATGGTCATGAACTTTACCATTGTTGATAGCCATATTTAACCAAATTTAACATTTATTAAAGTGTGTGTGGGAGATAGTAAGTTACAAGTACATTGACTAAAGACTATGTATTTAAAATTTTTTATAGGTATTTGTTTGTAGATTGTCATAAGGCATTTGATATAGTATCAAGGCATCTTTTGATTCAAAGGCTTAAAGACTTAGGTCTTTCTAATTTAATAATTATCTTGGTAATGACTTTATATAAGGTAGTTTTTGGGCATATTCATACCAAAATAGACACTACAAATAGCGATCATAGTACTATAGGTGTGAAACAAAGTTGTCCACTCTCACCTACTTTTTTAGATCTCTATATTAATGAATTAGAGAGCCTTATCTCATCAAATTCACGTGGTATGAGTAGTTGTATCCTCTTTGAGATTTACATTGCTAGTTTATTGTTTGCAAATGACATTGTTTTGCTTTCACACTCAATTATAGGTTTTAAAAATCAACTTGATACTTTGAACAATTTTTGTGATAAAAATGGCCTTGAAGTAAATCTTGCAAATACAAAAATCATGGCATTTAATGTAACTAAAAAAAATATCTACAATCAATTTGAAATACAAAGCAAAATAGGTTGAGTTGGTACACTCTTACACTTACTTGGGTGTGGTTTTCTATGGACCACCTTTTAGCCTTGTACCTACAATAGAAAGCAAGAATTAGCAAAGGATATGCAACATTGACATCCTTGGAAATCTAATGTTTTTAACTCTAATTTCAAGATATCCAAATAAAGATTCTAATTTTCCATACATTAGTTACTCCCACAATGTTGTATGGATGTGAGGTTTGGAGTGCATACTTGAGATAAAATGATTTAAAATGTTTGGAAAGATTTTTCATCTCCATGTTATCAAAGAAGATTTGAGCTACAAGAACGGTTCCTCACTCAATTATTCTTGCAGAGTTCGGGTTATATCCACTCTTTATCTCCTTGATTTTTCAGGTTATCACTATGTTGCATAGGCTTCAATACATGGCAAATTCTTTCTCTGGTCAAAATAGGTATCCATTCTTGACACGTCAACCTTTTATGCAACTTGTCAAACAAGGTTGCAAACCCTATTAGTATGCAAGAGTTATGGCTTTCCTCCGGAAGTTAGATATTGATATAGGAAGACTACCTCCTCTTGAGTTTTATATTAATGCTCGTCAACGCACTAAATACAAAGTCAAAAGAGATATTCATGAAGAGATCATTGAAGTTTATATTAATTTTTTTGGAGATACTCTTCATATTTTTGTAATTCATATAATATGTTCTTCAATTCTATAGGACATTCTTGACCGCTTGTGGACAATAATATTTAAATTAAAATAAAATTAAATATTAAAGTCAATGGGATGTTAGGATTTCTGGTTGGATAATATATGGAGCAACTTGGAATTAGATCACAACTATAAATCACGTTTAGGTTAATCATGGAATAAATCCCATTCATGTCAACGCCTCGGCTTATGAATGGTTCCTCTTAAGCAATGCAAACGTCGTTTGATTGGGCTAGTTTGGGCGTGCGGGCCTTGACAGGCGCAATGTGCCTGATCAACCGGCTTTACCCGGTAACGCATGCGTGGGGCTTATTTTTATCCGTGCCACCCAAGCGTGTACAGTTTTGTCAACCTACACGAGCGAAGTGTGACCGGAAGAGGCACGTCCTGCATGACCACCTTGTGACCATTGTTTTTTAAAGGATAAAAACATTCGTTAATACCTGTTTTACAGCGACCCAGTTACCGTGGCGCCGCTTGCGGATTATTACAATGGGAAGAATACCTTGCTGTGAAAAAGACAGCGTGAAAAGGGGTCAATGGACGCCCGAAGAAGATACAAAATTGGTCACTTATATTTCTCAACATGGAACCAGAAACTGGCGCATTATCCCCAAAAATGCAGGTCATAAATCTTTTCATCGCCATCTTTTTCAACTACCTATAATCATTTTCTGATCAAACAAGCCTCCCTGTTCTATATATATCAGTGATTGATTTTTGTATTGCAGGTTTGCAGAGATGTGGGAAGAGCTGCAGGCTAAGGTGGACCAATTATCTTCGTCCAGATCTTAAGCATGGAGAATTTACAGACAACGAAGAGGAAACCATTGTTAAATTGCATGCTGTTGTTGGCAACCGGTATTGCACTCTACATTTTTTCATTCATTAAAAAAATATTGATTGAATAGTGGGTTGTAGTTTAATTGTGAGAATGATAGACAACACCTGTGTCTAACTATCCACCAACATATATAAATTGTAAGAAATACTAAAAAAAGATGAAACCCAGATGATACCTCTAAATGAATTTGGTAAAAAAAAAAAAATTCTGTACACCTAATCTTTATAAAAAGAAGATTTCAATCCAAAAAAATTTTATAACCTGAACATATGCCAACTGTGACCTTGGTATAAATATTTTTCTTTGGGCAATTGACAAAATTACCTTAATTTGCTGTAGATGGTCATTGATTGCTGCCCAGCTTCCTGGACGCACAGACAACGATGTAAAAAATCATTGGAACACGAAGCTGAAAAAGAAGCTATCTGGAATGGGAATCGATCCTGTGACGCACAAGCCCTTCTCTCACCTAATGGCAGAAATCGCGAATACCTTGGCTCCTCCCCAGGTAGCCCACCTTGCAGAAGCTGCCTTGGGATGCTTCAAGGACGAGATGTTGCATCTCCTCACCAAGAAACGCATTGACTGGCGATCTGTAGATCAAAAAACAACCCCTCTCTATGACGGCACGGCTCCCTCTCCGTTCACCCCGAATCGAACCTGGGACGTCCCCAGTAACAATAATATTCACTGTCATTCTAAGGATGAGGTATTCGGATCGAATGAAGAGCACGAACAATGCGGTTCTATCATCTCGTCCAAACCATGGGAAACTCAGGTTAATCCTGAGTTAAGTGGATTTCACTCCACGGGTGGTCTGTACACTGCATTTCAGTTTTCCGGGTCAGAATATCGTTATCCGTCGTTATACCCAGGTGAATCATCCAGCAAGATTGAAGAAAATGCGCCCAGTGCAAGTCCATGGATTTATCGAGGGCCCCTCGGACATATGGGCAATATGGATAGAGCCTCCGGCGTAAAGCAGTCGAGCGTTGAAGGTTGCAATATTTGGAAGCAAGTGGAATGTAACGATAACAGTGGACATATGGAAGAGGGGTCGCCATGGAGTCAGAGCGTGTGCAGCGGAAGCACCTGCACAGGTGGCGAACGACGTGGTGATCCTGAACAACAAGAGGAAGACGCAAGGTCGGATGCTGATGGGCTCAAAACCGGACACGCGTTCAATTCCGATTCTGTATTGTGGGATTTGTCTGATGACATTATCACTCCAATCCTTTAGCCCTTTCGGGGTTTTAACATGTTTTTCTTTTTCACTATTTTAGTTGGGTTGTGTCCACGGTTCAAATCCTTGAGGCGGGGTCAGTTGTCTTCGCCTTTACTTAGCAGATTTCAGGTTATGGTAACAGATTCGACCCTGTCCGTTAGGCCCTACTATAGAGAGCACACTATGGGGGAAAAACACGGTTTAAAATGGAATAGAATATTTTGTGCTATGCTTGCATTCATAATTATATAAGAGAATTCAAATTTAAAAAAAATTGATTGGCCTATGTTGATCAAGAAGACTTCAAAAATATTTGTTATATTGTTTTTTATAATAAATTTATTTCTAATGCCACCTTCCCCCATCTTCCCCCTCCCATGAATTTATTCTTCTATAACTTTAAGACTTTAAAGATATCCACAAAACATAACATACGGATCCTCCCTGCCTCTATAGGTTTTATAGCTGATTAGGAACCTATTTACAAAACTTCATTGACCTTTAATTTATCTCTAAACTTTACAAATTTTCTTTCACTCAATGATTTGGTAAAAATATCTACAAGTTTATCTTTAGTGTTGTAGTATACAAGTTGAATGGCATCATTTTAAATCAATTTTCTAATATAGTGATGGTGAATCTCTACATGTTTTGTTTGTGCATGATAGATATGGTTCTTTGTCAATTAGATTGTACTTTTCTTATTAGATACATTGTTGAAGGTTGATTTTGTGAAAAATATAAATCACCAAGTATTCTCCTCAACCATACTACTTCACGAGTAGATGCACATGTCGATGCATAGTTTGCCTCTGTTGATGATAACGCAATTGTTGGTTGATTTTTAATACACCATGAAATAGCCCCTGATCTAATATTGAACACATAACCAGTAGTAGATTTACGATCATTTACACATCTAGTCCAATCTAAATCTGTAAAACCTGTCTAAGACACAACACCACATTCCACATATTCTACCCCAAAATTTATAATGCCTTTCACATATTTTATGATTATGTTAGCCACATTCCAACGAGGTGATTTGGGAGATGACAAACTTTGAAACTAAACTAACTGCAAAAACAATGTCAAGCCTAGTTATAGTCAAATAGATAAGACTCCCTACTAACTATCTAAACAATTTGCCATCTATATTTTCTAAATCATCACTTTTTGATAATTTCATCTCTACTTAAACTTGTGTAGTGATAGCTTTTCATTTTTCCATATTAAATTTGACCAACAAATCATGTACACATTTGGATTGAGAAAGCATCATCCTATCATTTTTTTCCACATGTGTGTACCAAGACAATAATGAAGCAGTCCTAGATCAACCATCTCAAACACATTTCTTAGTATTTTTTTTGTGTCATCAATCAACATGACATAATTACTTGTGATCATTATGTCATCCACATAAAGTACCACAATTATAATTTTATCATCACATTTTATTGCATAAATTTTAGGGTCAGAGGGGATTTGTACAAAACCTTTTTGTTTGAAGTATTCATCAATCTTAGCATACCATGCACTTGGTGCCTAATTCAAGCCATATAGAGACTTCTTCAACATGTAAACAAGATATTCTTGACCTTTTTTTACAAATCACTGTGGTTGTTCCATGTGAATCTCTTCTTATATATCACCATTAAAAAAGGCATTTTTCACATCCATTTGATAAACTTGTCATTTAAAGTTGACAACCAAAGAAATAAGTATAATTTTATTCACTTTTGCGACAACGGTAGATATTTCATTAAAATCAATTCCTTCTTGTTGAAAATACCCCTTTGCTACAAGACACATTTTGAATTTTTCAATGCATCCATCAAAGTTAAACTTGGTCTTATAGACCCATTTAGTACCCATAATATTCCTAAATTTAGGAAGTTATGTCAATTCCCATGCATCATTTTTCATCACCGAGTTATATTCATCTTGAATAGTATTTTCCCATTCTTTCTTACCTTTTGCTTCTTCATAAAATTAAGGATCACTTACTTTGGATATTCTAGTCATCAAGGCATAGTTAAGATTATGATCTTTATCCTCAACTTGCTTACTCTTTTGATAAATTTATTCAAGGATTTTATTTTTCCTTGGGGGGATTTGTGCATTCTCACCGGGTTCTTCTTAATGGGGTTATGAGCAAGGAGGAAACATAGATCCTCAAGATCTATTTGGAATGCCAAAACCACTTGAAATAAGCTTCCAATACCAAATAATAAGTACACTCTATCAACAATAGTTCCTAAGACAAAAAAAAAATGCAACTCCTTCCTACGCAATAATGTATTTCCATTCCACAATCTAACCATAGTCAATTCCAACATCCTCCACTATAACAATGAGTTGTCTTTTATTTTTCTAATCAAAATCAACACCGAATTCCCTCCAATCTAAAATACCATGCTTAGTCCTATAATAATCAACCCACTTCCCAAAAGACTCTCATCATTCATGAATTACAAGCAATCAAAGATACCATATCAGGTTTACAATCCAAAAATTAGAATAGAAAGTACAAGATGGATCACATATGTTCATACCCATTTGATTCCATTATTTTTAATATACCTTTTCCATCTCATTTTGATATTCCAAAATTTGATAAATATAAAGGAAAAGTAGATCCAAGAGAGCATTTAAGCTTGTTTTTTGTGGCTTGTTAAGAGGTTAGTTATTATATAAACATCTTAATTCATCTATTCTCATGGATTTTAGTCATACCTACATTAGACTGGTTCACACATCTACCAAATAATTTTGTTCCAACTTTTGGTGATTTATCCAATAATTTTATCAAACATTTTTCATATAATATAGAACATGAATTAACTATGATGGATTTATGTGATATCAATAAAAAGGCAAGGGAAAATTTTTCTACCTATCCTTAGAGATGGCATGCAATAGATAGTAGATGTCCACATACACTACTAGACATTGAGTTGACTAATATCTTCATGCAAAATATGAATTTTGAGCTTGCTCTCAATCTCAAATTATAATGTCTAGAAACTTTTGATGATGTTATCAAAAAAGGGGTTCAAATAAAGAGAGCATTGATAGGTAGAGGATTGATTAAAATCTATTCTTGAATTTAGACTCCATGTCAATCTTCCAATAAGAATCAAAGTGTGAATCAAAATCAAAATCAGAACTAAGATTCAACGTCCAATCTAGTAAATGTGGAAGATAAACCCAATCATTTCAACCATAACAAGAATATGGTGGGTAATAGAGTCATAGAGGCATGACATGATCAAAAAATTCAAGCACTAATAATACGAAAGGTAGATCAATTACAACCAATTAATTTACAAAGCAACCTCCTCAGAGAGAAGTTTAATCGGCATCCATTTTCTAAGCTGGGGGAGCCTATTGAGAATGTGTTTCGAAAGCTTATGGATGAAAATATTATTGAATGGATGAACACTAAACCTTTTGATGAGTCTCAACCTAAATTAGGTTGGTATAGGGATCATGACTATTGTGAATATCATAGAATTAAAGGGCATTTAATTCACATGTGTGTACAACTTTAGAATATTATAGAAGACATGATTGAAAGAGGAGAAATAGAGCTAAATTATATATCATCTTTTAATAATGGCCAAGACATGGGAATATACAAAAATCCATTCCCTCGGCATAATATTGATCAAGACAAGCAAAGGGAAACTGATAATTGTAATCAGAATCAAGGGTGTCAAACCAGTAATGTTGATTATCATGCCACTCCTTATGATTATAATACAGTGGGAAAAATTAAAAAAAAATCATGTTACTAATATTAATATCAATCCTCATGCCAATTCCCATACTTTTTGGCAAACCAATCTTTATATTCTAGGATCTAGACCATCTAATTTGGGAGTTCCTTCTCCCTATGATTCTTGTCCTCAAGTTATTATTCCAAGACCCCTTTATTTTGGTATTTCTATTCCTAATCAAGATTGTGTGGTCACAAATTGATGTATCAAGATTACCATTTAAGATCCTGCTACTCCTACTCATCAAAATTCACATCCCTATTAAAATACTATTCAAAATTAGTTAAAATCCAAGTATGTACCTCTTGTTAGGAAGTAATATGACCTTATAGATCACCTAAACAAAATGCTAGCACATAATTTTGTTTTGGATTTATTATGCAATTCTTAGCTATATAGAGATGTCTTGCATGAGATTTTGAGTCAATCTCAAGTGCCAAGTAATATCCCATTGGATAAATTTCAAGAAATGGTTAGACATTTGTCTTTAAGTCCACAATTGGTGTTTGACCAAAATGATATATCATCTCTAAGGGATTATCACACAAATTATTTGTATATTGAGGTCACAATCACTCATTACAAGATCAAAATAATGTTGATAGATAATGGATCAAGTCTTAACATTGTTCCACTAAAGTTAGTTATACAACTGGGATACACTTCAACAGATTTGAAGAATGACACCATTCCTATCAAAGGATATGAAAACATAGAGTGATAATCAAATGGTACCATTTCCTTGCCTATTATGGTAAGATCAGTTATCCATAGTACGTTATGTCATGTAATTAATTTCGACTTAACATAAATTTTTCTTCTTGGTCATCTATGGATTCATGAAATGCATGCATTGCCTTCTACTATGTACCAATGCATTATGTTCCTTCATTCTAGAATGGAGGTAACTATTCAAGGAGATTTACAACCTTGCCCATATTATAAACATTTAGAAGTAGAATTGCACCATTATACTTACTGTCCAAGTGCTTACACTCCCATTAAAAAGGATAAACATGTAGTAGTTGAGCAACTTCCACCCAATTATGTGGATCATGATACTCTCATTGCTTCTTGTAAATCTCCTTAAAATCCTCTCATGTCAACATTCATGATAAAGGTATGGGCACATATAATATAGAAGATAATTTTTGTGGGGATAAATTTTCAAGATCACATAAGTCCTATGGTCATCCCAATATGGAGTGGTACCACAAGGGAACAACATATTCTCTTATCAAACCTCTTCCATTTGTTCTAGGAAAATATTTCATTCAAGAAGCTTTGAAAGTAGAAGATGACTCATGGATATACAATGATGATCTAGCTTCTTGTTTGCAAAGAAAAATATATCATGCCCCTAATAAAATCATGCCTCATAATTATTATAAAGGAAAAGGATTGGGGGAAAAATATCAAGGTCAATTACATCCTATTCTTCTTGTCAAACATTCTAAGAAACAAGGTCTTAGATACAAGCCCAAGATTGTGTACCCACTTATCTCCCTAAGGATCCAACCTGTGTGATAAATGATGTTATTAATAGTGACACATAGTCATTTTATAGTATTTATGACAAGCTTGCCAAAACCAATCTATTTGACACTCATTATGTCCTCACTATTTCTACCATTCTTACTATTCCCATCATTCTCCATTATCTTGACCTTATTGATTGAGAACAATAAGACCAAGATCTCATTCTTTGTATATTTTAACATGAAGAATCTATTGATAAATTCATGGGCTTAAGAGAGGGCATACCTCTAGGTGACCATAAATAAAGCTTCATGTGCACTTTGGACCGTGCACCCTACTTTGGGTAGTAGGTAAATTCCCTTAGTCAAAATAAAAATGAAACATTGATATCCATCCATGAAAACCATTATGAGGAACTTTCAGATCAAGGTAAAAGAAAAGAACAAGATGTGTTCTTTGGTAAAACCTTTCTTAGGCACCATTGGATGGGGAAAATTTCTCTCCTTCATAGGAATCCCAAGTGTCCACAAGTACATGCTTGTCATTCAATATAAAAATAAATCTTGAAAATCATGATGAGTTTAAGCGTATGGTTCTAGAGGATCCACACTTAGTAAATCATGGTCCTTTACCTGAAGGTAATGATCCTGATTCCTCGTACATGGGTCTATCTAAAAGTTCACATTCTGAGTGTGATAATAAACTACCTTGTTTTCCTCTTATTCTGGATGATGCTTCCACATTTATTGTGGAAGATACAATAGAGGTCAACATTGGTATTGCTGATGATCCAAAGATAATAATGCTTAGTACATACCTCACTACAGAGGAATGTGAATTGCTCATTGCTCTTATCTTAAAATTCATTGACATATTTTCTTGAGATTATTTAGATATGTCAAGTCTAGATCCAATATTAGTTTTACATCACTCGGTCATGCATCTAGCTTCAAAACCAATAAAAAAAGTTAATGAAGATGCATCCACAACTTTCTCTATTGGTCAAAGTCGAACTAGAAAAATTATTGGCAGTAGGTTTCATCAAACCTATTCTATATGTAGACTGGATTTCTAATGTAGTACCATTTAGAAAGAAGCTAATAGACATTCACATCTATACAAATTTTTGAGACTTGAATAAGGCTTGTCTAAAATATGATTTCCCATTGCAAAATATAGACATGATTGTGGACTCAACAACAAGTTATTAAATGTTCTCTTATTGATGATTTTTTAGGATATAACCAAATAAAATTACTCCTAAAGATGAACATAAAATGACATTCACTACTCCATGGGACACTTTTTGTTACCAAATTATTCCATTTGGATTTAAAAATGCTACCACCACTTATCAAAAATCAATGACAATCATCTTTCATGGTCTTATGCACAACATTGTGAAATATTATGTTGATGACATTCTAGGTAAATCAAAGACTTTGCTAGAACACCCAATAATATTACTAAAAATATTTGAAAGGCTCTATGAATACCATGTGCATCTAAACCCTAATAAGTGTGTCTTTGGGTTACATCTGAAAAATTATTAGGCTTAATTATGTCTCTTAGAGGCATTGAAGTTGATCCAACCAAAGTGAAATCTATTAATGAAATGCCACCTCCTACTACCTTAAATTAGATTCATAGTCTATAAGGGAAGATGCAGGCCATTCAACATTTCATTTTTCAGCTAGTCGATTGGTGTCACCCTTTTACCCATCTAAAAAATCATACTATTTTTAGTGGAATGAAGAATGTTAGGAAGCTTTTGAGCATATCAAGCAATATTTGGCTTATTCTCATGTAATTGTTCCTCCCATGCTAGGAAAGCCCTTTTTATTACACATTTCTACCACTGACAATGCCTTGGGGGCACTCTTAGCTCAACATGGTGATCAAGGAAATGAAAGAGTCTTGTATTATCTGAGCCAAACATTGGTATCCTATGAGTAAAACTATACCCAAATGGAAAAATCTTGTCTTTCATTAGTATTTGCTACACATAAACTAATACATTACATGTTGAATAATAAAACAATGTTGATTTCTAAAATAAACCCTTTAAAATATCTATTGGAAAAATCATCTTTAACCCATTGTATGCCTGAATGGGTGTTTTTGCTTGGTGAGTTTGATATAGATTACACACATCATAAAGATATAAAATGACAAGTGATAGTAGATCAATTGGAAGAAGACCCTCTTTAAGATTTCTCTCCTATGATAATGCATTTTCCATATGAGTCTATAATGAGTCTAATTGAAGCACATGAATAGAAGTTTTACTTTGATGGCTCTTTCAAGTCTCATGGATAAAGCATCTGAATAATTTTTGTCATACTACAACGTGATCTTATTCCCAAGGTTGCATTAGTTTCCCATGTACAAATAACATTACCGAATATGAAGCCTTGCTAGCTAAAATTCATCTTGCAATATATTAGAATATTCAAAATCTACAAGTCTATGGAGATTCTTAGCTCATTATAAACTAAGTCACTGATTAGTACTAGAAGAAAGATAGGAAATTTATACCCTATAAAAGTATGGTGGATGAGCTTAAACTCAAATTCAAATTCATCTAGTTTTAATGTATTCTTAAAACTAATAATAGATTTGTTGATGCTATTGCTAATATTGGGTTTATGCTTGGAATTACTTCAACTGTCATAGAGTATTAGTTTCTAATTGAGAACCTTCTTATTCCAGCACATACTTGTTTATATTCTAAAATGTTCTATGTCATTGTTGGTCATAATTCTCCCTAGTATTTTGTTATTTATTCATATCTCTAAGATCAAATAATTCCCCCTAACTTATCTCGATATCAAACCAAGTCCTTTTTCATAACACTTATCAGTATACTATCTTTAGAAAAACACTATGTCGTAGAGGCTATGAAGGAACTGTACTTCATTTTCTAAATATGGGAAAATCTAAATTAGCACTAAGGAAGGAATTTATGGTGCACATACTAGTAATTTTGTCTTAGTTAAAAATATTATTTGTTTTAGATACTATTGGCCTACTATGGTTGCAAATTCATGTGCATTTGTTAATAATTTTTTTCCATGTCAACAACATGAAAATCTTATACATGCTCCATCATAAGAACTTTGACCAGTTATGACTCCTTAGCCATTTACCATGTGGGGACTTGATCTCATTGGTAAGATCAACCCTACTTTTCATGCTCATAAGCATATATTTACTATAACTGAGTATTTACCAGAGTGGGTAGAGGCAATCCCTCTTAACTATATTAATGGTAAGCATATTTCAAAGTTAATTTTGAATCATATCATCTAGCATTATGACATTTCATCTAGCATTATATCTGATAATGGTGGATCATTTAAAAATAAAGATGTTTCTATCTATTCTAAATTTCATATCACTCACAAGTTTTTGAATCCATAATATCCACAAAGTAAAGGATAGGCCAAAGCTTTCAATAAGATTTTGATCAAAATTATGAAGAAAATGGTTAAGACCTATGGTCATGATTGACACATGAAAATATTTCTAACTTTATGGGCATATCATACCAATGCTCACAATCTTGCTAATGCAACTCATTATTCCTTGGTTTATGGATCTAAATTGAATTTTACTATTAAGGTTGATTTATCCTCATTATGTATTTAATTACAAGGTGTTCTTGATGAAGAAGACTACACAGTGGGTAGATCAGCATAATTAGATATTCTAGATGAGAAATGGCTAGCCACCTTAAATCACCTTAAGTCTTATCAAAATTAGCTACATTAGGGTTATAACAAGAGAATTATTTCTTGAGAATTTGAGCTTGGTGATCTTGTGCTAAAATAAAATCAAAATAATATAAATGCTAAATGGAAAAAGAAAGGTAAGTTTGAACCAAATTGGTTGGGCCCCTTCATTAACATAGTAAAATATGGATCAGGTGCATACAAATTGACTACTCCATAGTGTGATGAATTTGATGAGCCAATGAATAGTATGCATCTTAAGTGTTTCTATGCTTAAATTATCCTATTCTAGCCAATAGGTGTTCCCGATTGGGGGCATCTCTTTTCTATTACGTTTAAATCTTCTCCATTCACCCATGCTTGGGGCATTTTGTTCTAGATATGGAAATTTTTGATCTTCTAACTTGTAAGACTATTATGGTTCTCTTGAGTTCTTAACTATTCCTATTTTCATTCCTTCATACAACTCATTCACACCTAGATTCATTGGTTTAAGGAAGAAGTTGTATCCTATTACCTATTATTGTTGAAAGGTTTTGATAGAATTATTCATGCCCGATCATTCCCGTGTTCATGTATCCTATTCATATTGAAGAATCACACCCATGAGTAGCTCTTTCTTTCATAGGTGTTTCTATATTTTTTGTTTCTCATTTCCTTTGTCTATATTTTATGGTCAAAATAACTTTGTTTATATCCTTTTCCAAAAATCCCTAAAAATTCAAATATTCCTAAAATCCCTAAAAAGCCAAATATTCCAAAAATCCCTAAAAAGTCAAATATCTCAAAAAAACCCTAAACATTCAAAAGTGCATAGAATACTAAATAGTGGTGTTCTTTCCCATATGGTACCCATATCTAGTTTATCATATTTGATTATTTTTTCTCCTAGTGATCAACTTGAGTTTTTAGTTGCTTGTATAGAGAGGGCACATTTTGACATATCTCATTGGTGATTTTCATTTCCTCATGATTGAAAATGTTTCTAAAAGTGGGACCAAATGTCCATGCTCTCATTATTTTATGATCTTTTTAATTCCACATTCTCACCATTTTACAATCTTGCTTCCATGTTCTCACCATTTTATGATCTTGTCTTCATGCTCTCACCATTTTATGCTCTTGTTTCTAAACTCTCATTGTTTTACGAGTTTGTCTTCATGTTTTCACCATTTTTTGAGCTTTTCAATTTCATGCCCTCACATTTTTAAAATCTACATGATTCTATCTCAAATTATTCAAATTCTTATCTTGGATAATAATTGTCATTTTTTATGTCCATTTTCTATCAAACTACAATGGCTTGAGGTCCTAATGGGGTTATGTAGGTAGACTCATTTTTCTAATGTCAACTCAGACATCCTTTATCCAATGTTCTTGATTTTTTGACCATATCTTTTGGTATCTTGGTAAGTTTGTTCAATTATATGCTCTCACCATTTTATGAGCCTATTCCTATGCTTTTTACATCATCAAATCTCTTTACTTGTCATCAATTTTCTTCAATCCTAATTTCTATGGGAGAACTATATTTGTCTTGAAGTTCATGTTGAATCCAATTTTTACTTGCTTAGGGCATTTGGAGTCATCTCAGCCAATTATTTCTTATTCTTCTCTTTAATCAGTTGATTGTGGTTGTTTTGTCAAACCCTTGGTCTCAAATAATAACACCTTATTGTCACACACTAATTTTTATGAATGGAATGTTTATAGATTTCTCAAGTACCATAACTTGTTACATTCTACTTCCTACATGACTCTTGGTTTCTTAATCAAGATGTTTGAATGGCGAGTGAATGTCTTTGAGCTTGATTTCATAGATTAATTTTTTGCTTAGTCATGCATTGTTTGTTACTCGGGTGCCTTAATTTAGTACATTATGTTTCTCATTTATGTCTTGATTATTCATCATGAATTTGAGTGGTCTAAATTTATATCTAAATTATGCTGATTTCAATGCATCATGTTATACATTTGAAAACTTTATTATCCATATCTTATTTTAAATTATATACATTTTTATTTTGAAATCAACTTGTTATGCATTCTAAAAAATACATGTTATCATGATCCTTCCTAGATTATGATGCATACTTCTATGTGCAGTATAAAATCAAGCTTTACAATGGTTACCATGTCAATGCCAAAAATCAAATAAATCTTTATCTAATATATCTAATCACCAAAGACTAACAAGAATCATGATTATAAATTCTATCTATGACATAAAATGCTAAGCAGGATTAAAATTTAATATTAAGAGCATAGAAAATCATATCTAATCTACAAACAAGAGACATAGGTAAATAGAATAGAGAAATACATGAAATAACACATAATATCAGTAATATCATATATTTAAATGATCAATGTCCATATACATCAAATGGGGCATGCACATAAAAAATGGAGAATAAAAGTACAACCTGGATCAGTCAAACATATAATGAATACATCAAGTACATAGATCAAAATACAAAGTATAATGTCTCTAGTATAGTCAACTCTGACTATGATTATCTCTAATATATCTATCTTTATGATCTCCCTACTGAGAACTCTCTCCTCCCCCATTGGGTGGTGGTGGTGGTGGTGCTGGAGGAACCATAATGGATGAGTGTGGTGTAGGCTACAAAATTGATCTGCCAAAGTTGAAGACCTATAGGACTGAAAAAGGATCTAGAAGATAAATGTTTTTGAGCCTTATACTCTAAAAAATTAGGCCTCCTAGTGGTTGTAGACACTACTGTCTCATATTGTGCCCTATAATATGCAACCTCATCCTTAGCCTGAAGGCTCCTATCATAAATAGATATCACTCCTCTCTCAGTGGTTGCCTCTCTATCCTCATCCCTCTTAAGTTTTAACCTAGACATCACTACCTATAATATATCTTTATCAATGCATATCATGTCTCACTCTATTTGTGTTGTATCTCTCTAGGCTACCACTCAAGCATGACCTTATATTATGGCATCCCTCTTAGATTGGGATATATCTCTCTCAGATCTAAGAGTATCTCTCTCAGTAGTAAGTTTTCTCGATACTAGATCCAACCTAGCTATCTCTACCCTCATTGTGGCTATTTCTCCCTGATTGATTATAATTTTCACATATGTTGTAGATAACTATTAAGAATATTGATCTAGCCTCTATGTAACCTTTCTAGATCTATCTCTCACATATTGATCTCATGTCTCAATATAGATATAAGTGCCTCTATCTCTATTGATACTAGAGGTTGAAAAGAGATGGCCTATCTTAGATCTATTTTCCCCTATGCTCTTTGATCCATCCTTGTCCTGTCTATTTCCATATGATCCTCCTCTGATCCGATCTCTATCTCCTCATCTATGTACTAAATCTCCATATAATTACCCTCCTCTATGTAAATATATTCTAGATCATTAAACTATCCCTCCTCCTCTCCCTCCTCTTTCTCCTCCTCAACCTCTTTTGCATCTCTCCTCCCCATTGATCTAGCTCTAGGAGCTCTCAATGCATGTGCATTTACACCACCCTATGGAAGAGTCTATCTAATTGGGTGCTATTTGGTCTACCATGTATCATATTCATATGTGAATCCTACATCATCTAGCCCACCTATGTATACCAAGATAACTTGGGGTACCAATATGAATCTATCTCTAGCCTCCACTTTATTTGGGGTTGGTTCCCACTCTCTCATCTCCTTCATTGCATGATTAAATCTATGTGGCCCTAGTGGCACATCTTGGCATATACCAAACCATCATATTACCTTATATTTTTTATATTTATTAATGGTATAATCCTATCAACCCATGATATAAAAAGGAGTGGTCATTTATAACATCACCTTTACATCCTTAACCCACTAAAACTGGATGTCATGGTATGGCCTCTATGTGATGTTAACATCAGTCAGGTCATCAATTACTTATCTATAGTATCGAATCTCTCCTAAGTGGCCCCTATGCCTTGGTCCCATATACTCCCATCCATAAGCTATAGGATCATCTAGATCCCTCAACCATCACATACCAATAGGTCAGTCAATAGCCACATGCTTCCATGCCCATACCTGGAGTAATGTCTATGGGCCTATACTTTGACCCCCATGGTGAACAACATAGTGTAGATCATGATACAACTAGGCTAATAACACCACCCCCCATGTAAAAAAATTTGTATCTTATAGCATATCTCTAACCATGCCACCTAGCCCCATATGGAATAATTATATGCTCTTGTTATGTAGTAGAATACCACTAATAATAACAATGAGAGAAAGAATAACTCGATCATATACTACCTATACAAGAAAATCCTCCTCCATCACCTTATCTTGAGGAAGGTCCATCATAAGATTGATATTGTCAATATCAATGTAGCCCCCACATACCATCTCCATGTCTAGTGGCCCTATCAGCTCCTCTAAAACTACTTATCTACCCCTCAGAGGCAATTAATATTATGTCCAACCCAAGATGGGAACATGAAGTATGTGATGCACATTCTCTAGGGTCACTATCATCTCTCTTTTCAATATCCAAAATATAGATCTCTTATCTCTAGTGCTTAGCTAGGGCACTTAGTAAGGCTTGATCTACCCTGATCGTGGACATCCTCATGATGTAGGCAAGTATAATGGTGTTAAAGAACCCAGATCGATCCCCCATCTATAAACTAGGCATTTGAAGAATGTGTGATAATTTCTCTTGGAAAATTAGGACCCCCACTCACTCCTATAAATCAATCCAAATCACTCTATTAGTTCTCTATTTATACTAGTGATATCATATTTATACTGTCTAATCATGTCTACTATTCTAAAAAAATCATTGTGTCTAGTTCTATCTCATTCCATTTTTAGTTCATTGGTCACTTGTGGTAATTTTATTGTTGATTAAAGTAAATTCATATTTTGACAAGATATTTTTTTATTCTTTATACAAATCACTATTAGATGATTTTGGTGATTTTGTCATTCTCTAGTCATATTTATCATTTTCTTGGTCATTTTCACCATTCTATTTATTCATTTTTGTCATTAGGTTAACCTAGTTTTTTTTCTATGTTTCCACTAATTAGATGGATGATATCATCATTATATTTTGAAAAAAACTCAAATTAAGAGGACAAATTCACTGATTAGGTAGAGCATTTTGAGAATTTTTGACACAGAGTGATTTCTCCATTTTTGTGGATGAAATTGCTAAACCTTAAGATAATTTTGCTAAATATTTAACAATTTTCCAATTTTTGACAATGAATTCATCATTTTCATAGATGAATTTACCTATTTTAAATCAATGATTTTATCACAAGTTCAAAATTACTAAGTAATAAATACTATTAAATATTAAAGTAAAAAGAAAATAAAGGTACCTAGTGGTTGTCCCATCCCTTATGGTTGCATGTACTCTTGAACCTAGTCCAGAAGTGATCTTGATTGTTCTTGATGTGGCATTTTATCCTGATATCTTGTGAAAAAAAATTTAAGGGTAAATTTTAAAATGAGAGGGTGAAAATGAACTATTTTTATACCCTAAGGTGAATCTATAACCTTTTATTTGAAATATTTCCCCCCATTGCACTATTTTTCTTCTAACGTGGACTATTTTTATCCCTAGTGTCTATTTTTAATCTAGTTTTAATCTATTTATTTTGTTTTTTATCCCTATTTATTATTTATACATCATTATGCCATCATTTAGAGGGTTCACTCAGCCAAAATTTTACCAACTTCCCCTCGACGGGGCATGCAGGGTTTAATTAGTAGTGCTTTGGGGCATGTCTGCACCCATTTTGCTAGAAATTTAAGAAAAATTTCATCAAAGCTAACTTTCATCAAAATTTATTTGATGATCAATTTTTTTTAAAAAATTATTCTTTAAAAATTCATTACTTCCCTTGTGTCTCACAATATCTTATAAAATAGAGGAAAATATAGACACACAAATTTTATCATTTTTGTTTAAATTAAACAATGAAATGACTTCCCAACATTTCACACATCTTAGTCAATTTATGTGTTAAATTATCATTTTATCTAATCGATTATCTCTTATTTGTTCAATTATCATTTCTATGATCAATTATCATTCTTTGTTTTATTACTTTCTCTATCTCATTTTCACTCTAATGATCAATTCCTCATATTGTAGTAATTAAATAAGTCTTTGAGTTATTTGATTAATTACTCTTACAATTACTAATTTTCTTTTATTCCTCATCCAAAGGACATCTTCATGTAAAAGGTAATTTTTAGATCCTAAGGATATACCCTTAATATTACAAAAATTGTGTAAATAGTTATCAATAAAGTGGGATTATCCTCCACCCTTCATCTTGGAAATAAGATGAAGGGCCCACCTTTGAGATCCATGTGATATCTTGGAGAGGATGATCAAACCTTCATCTTGATTGAGATGAAGGGATTATTTTCATTCATATTTGATATTTACAAAGAAAATCCTCCACCCTTCATTTGATTGAGATGAAGGGCTTATTTTCATTTATTTTTTTAAATTTGTAAAGGTCATCCTCCACTCTTCATCTTGATTAAGATGAAGGGATTAAATCAATGATCCATGTGCTTGATCTATGTGCACACTTAAGGACCATTTGGAAACCATTAATATTGAATTCAAGATGAAGGGTCCTCATCAATATGATTTTGTTATAAATAAGATCATTCACGTCACTATTCTCATGTTTGAGTGATATAAAGAAGCCTTGACATTTTATCAAGCTAAATTTGTTCATCAATCTGCAATATTTGATCAAAGTCTTCATGATCCATAGATTTTATGGAGATGCTTAACTTTAAATTTGAATTAACAAATATCATCTCAAATCTATATACGAGTTACATCCCAACAATTATCAAGGTACAAAGGAGGTTTGCATGGTGTGAATCTTTATGCATTTATAGCCTCTTTGGTATTTTGTTGAGCTCTGAGGTCTTAGGTGTGTCTTTATTATTTTTTATCACTTGATTTGTATTAACCAAACTTTTGTGAAAATATTTAATTTCTACATTCTAACAACACAACTACAACATATTCCCTTAAGTGATAGTTAGGGAGAGTATAAAAAACACACAAATATGGTTCTTGGATACTAGGCATGCTAAGCTACCCATATACAAACAAATATAGAAAAATAAGAAGAAAGGACTTCATGTGAAATCCCTCTAAGGACAACTTATTTCACCCTAAGCAAAGATCATAATTTTATATCTTTCATGGATGTAAGAAACCACGTGCATGTGTGGTTGTTACATCCCGATTTCACCCTATGACTTATAAACCTTTAATCCATTGATTAGTATGGTTATTATTTTAGTACTATTACTTTTATTTGAGCTTTGTGACATATACTGAAATAGGATAGTGATATTATTGATTAACATATAGGATGTGACAATTGTATTTTACATTCTGTATATTATGGATATGTATTTATTAGTTTTTGCATCATTGGTTGATATTTATGATGACTCATACTAACTACCTACTTGTTTTGAGGTGGATGAAGAATATATCCTACCCTCAAATCTTGATGATGGAGAGCATTACTAGAGAGGGTGGCCTAGATGAGATGATTGGGGGAGTAACATAGGAAATTGATAGTGACCCTACACACACATTAGATTTTAAATGTTATATGCATAAAATATTAGTACATAATTAAGAAATATTATTTGTGATCATATTTATGCGTGTGGGTCTAGTTTTTAATATGCATTAGATTCATTTATTCTAATTGACTTTATTTTTGAGTTTAAATAAGGAAAATAGATATTAATTATAATATAGATACTATTATTGTAGATACAATTATCTTACAATAAGAAGCAATTAATGACTCAATATCTTTTAGTTAAATAATTAATTATCCTAATTGGCTAACCATGAATAAAGATAAATGAAGATTAATATTTAAATGCATGCATAAAATTACTTGAAAATTAAGAAAATAGATATAATTATTTAATTAGCCAACTTAATTTTATATTAAGAGAACATGAGGAAAATGGCGTGATGTATAAAATAAAAAAATTAAAATATTTTAAATATTAAAATATTAAAGTTAAGTAAATATAAACTATGACTTGTAAGGGAAAGGTAACCACATGAAGGTGAAGTTAATGAGAGCTAAGATAACATGCAATAAATAGGAAGCAACAATTGAGAGAAAAGGAGTTTTATAAATTAAGGAGAATTTTGGAAGTTAGATACATGGAGAGACATAGAGAAAGCAAGAAAATTGGAAGAGATAAATTTAATGAAAAGAAGAGTGTTTGTCTGTATTTTTGCTAATTGCATTTAAATAAGGAAGAAACTAAAGTTAAGGGTTGTGGGTTTGATGTTACCCAGATTTAGTGCACACCGTATCCAAGCTTTATGGGAGCTCCTCTTTGGCTATGGAGGAAACACCTACAATAAGAAAGACATTTAAACAAGAAAATGTTAGAGGAGGATATGGTGGACTACCAAGCTACGCACTCGGTCCCAGAAGTGTAAAGCTCCTTGAGGGATGACAGTCCACTATTTAAAGATTAAAATGTTGCATAAAAAGAAATAATAAAAGACTTAAAGAAATGGAAAGTTAGAATGTTGTGTACCTATTCCCTGTAGTCTGTGTGTCTCAGAATGTTGCAGAAAGCTGGGTGAAGGTTTTGTTTGGTCAATGGGTTGTTTGGATAGGTTTCTAGTTTGTTGGTTGAGAATACAATCACCGATGTCAGTTAGTCTGCCGCGGTCGGTGGGAAAATGGTGCCGACATCAGTTGTGTTGCCGATGTCGATCAAGGCAGTTGGCCTTGAATAGGTTTCAGGGTATTTCTGTGATGGACAGAAGAGTTTTTAGAACTTAGGAGGTTTATGCAGGGTGTGGGAAGGTGAATGAAGTCTGAGCAAGGGTAAAGGTAGAGGATAGGTGTGAAAAGAGGGTAAGAATAAGGGGAAGGCCTTTCAGCACCTCCTCAGAAGAATTTGGGCCTCTCAACAGTATTTATAAATATAAAATGGAAACTAATTAACAATGTATTCTAAAATACTGAAATGAGAACCAGAATACTTAGCTCTATTAGGTGAAGAACCAGAGGTGTCATGAATGCTTATTCCCATTGTGGCTGATGTTGAGGCCCTCATACAATGTGTTAATCCAGTCTTTGGAATGACTTGTGTAGAGCTTCGGTAGCTAAGAGAATAATAGTCGAGTGCTGGTGCTTGAGGTCTCAGAGTGTGCACATAAATCTGTGAGGAGGTGGGGGCAGCTCAATGTTAGAGCTTGCCTTATGTAACCAACATCGGTGATCCTGCCGATGTCGGCCACAGTTGACCGATGTCAGCTGATGGTTGACTAACGTCGGTGGAGAGAGAATAGGTAAAAGGGCTATTTTTAGCCCTTTGCCCATTTCTCCAACTGCCAAGTGCCTTTTCCATTGGAGAACGGTCAAAATAATGGCTTATGAGGCGTGTAAGTTAATTAAGGAGTTAAGAGGGCGTGAGAATAGGTCATGGGTAGTTAGGATTTGGAAGACTTAGTCTTAGGCTTACTCATAGGCTAATAAATGGTCTTAGGGTGAGGTGTCTAGGTGAGGTGTCATGGTGAGGTAATTAATTTAAAATAAGTAGTTTTTAAATTAATAAGGTGTGGGTTAGGAGTGTTAATTTTTAGAAGGGGACCAAGGGGGGTTGACACAATATTGGTGTCTACATTTGCCCCTTTTTGTCTGGTGGTTTGTCTTGACTAACTTTAAGACAAAAATAGATGTAGCTTGCCCCAAGTATGGGATGAGGTATTTGTAATATCCCCAACCAATAGGGACTATAGAAAGACAAAAGCTCTGATACCACTATAATATCCCTTGTTTCCCTTGAAATCTAAAACTGAATATTATTGAATTGCTTATCTTTATTCGTGCAAAATATCTCCAAATAGATAAATAAATCACAGTATAATCTCTTATTTATTCACTCAGATGATTACAATAGATGTCCTCTATCATGAATATAAAAGAATATTCAAATACAGTCTTGATAACCTGAGTATTCCACAAATTGGGAATAAAACCTGAATTTGGTACGTCTCGGCCTACTGTGTCAAAAACACAGTCACCGACATCAGTTATACTACCACCATCAATTTCCTAGTGTCGTTAACCTACCAACATCGGTGATGGGATTAGTCGATGTCGGTCTCTATCGGTCTTTACCTGTCGATGTCAGTCTCTACACTTTTCGCTAAAGCGTATGGATTTGCACGAATTTATATGGACTTCGTACGACCACCAATATAGCACAACCTGATTGCTGGACCCCTGATCTCAAGATATATGGCTCTAATACAGAAGATCTTTATTTGTGCAATATCTAAATCAAAAACCTAATAAAACAAATCCCTATAAATACCTATGATAACTTTTGTGTGAAGTTATCTCTCAACCTGGCAATAGATCAGCTGATATCTCACAGCCTCTGAATCACACACACTAAAGAGGGCACATTATTCAATACAAATAGAATACTAGAACCCTTGGCTCAGTATTCTCAAGAAAATCCTTAGCAAAATTTGTCTTCAAACAATAATCCATAATCCAACTCTCTCCCATGAGAAACCCTTATACCCTCAAAAAAGTGTGCTTGCCCTAATTAGATTTTCTTAAATTAGAATTAGGGTTTCTTAAATTAGAATTAGGGTTTTAAAATTAGACCAAATAATTAATATTTAATTAAATTAATCAAATATTAATAGGGTTTTAAAATTAGACCAAATAATTAATATTTAATTAAATTAAATCAAATATTAATATCTCCCTTAATACATGTCTGAAAGAGCCCGAACGAAAGCCAACTGAAACCATTTTGCTACTCGAAGCCAAGCTAAGCTCCATCAAGGCCCTCTATCCATCCCATCAGCCTATGAGGGTCACATAATAGGCTAATCATCTGCTCAAAAAGATGTCAACTAGAAGGGGACATGACAGTCTGCCCCTCCTAAAATTGTTTGTCCTCAAACAATCTCAACTTCAGATGCTGTAGAATATCCTCACTTTCCCATGTCACATCCTCCACTAGAAAATCTCTCCACTTTACCAAATATTCCAGGATAGTCTTATGCAACTATCTCTCTATATACTCCAGGATAGACTCAGGTACTAAAATCAACTTTCCCTCATCATCTAAGGGAGATAAAACTATGGAAGGTAACACATGGTGTCCCAACGCCTTTTTGAGGCATGATACATGAAAAACATTGTGTACCTTACTCTCTACTAGAAGCTATAGCTCATAAACCATCTCTCCAACATGCCTCAAGATCCTGAAAGGACCGTAATAATGTGGCTTCAGCTTCTCCGCTCCACTCTTCCTAAGAGTAGACTGATGATAAGGCTGCAGCATAAGATAGACCATGTCACCCACATCAAAGGATCTCTTTGTCTTTCACTGATTTGCATACTACTTATGCTAATTCTGTGCCTTAACAATATTCTCCTTGAGAGTCCTCATAGTATCCTGACTCTCCTACAATAACTCTCCATCACTCGGCACTCTACTGTCACTCAGTAGCAAATCTAGAAAACTCGGCGCCTCATACCCATACAATGCCATAAAAGGAGACATCTGAATGGTCATGTGGAAAGTCATGTTATAGCAATACTTGCACAAATTAATCCACTTGACTCAAGCTTTTTGATGCCCTATAATGTAGTTCCTGAGGTAGCCCTCCACCCATTTGTTCACTATCTCTATCTTTCCATTGATCTGTGGGTGGTAACTAGTGCTCGATGTAAGCTCAGTCCCATAAAGTCTGAACACCTCTTGCCAGAAGTGACTCAAGAAATGCCTATCCCTATCACTCACTATGCTCTGAGGTAACCCATGCAGTCGAAATACCTCTCAGAAGAAAACCTCTCCTACCTATGTAGTTGTGTATGTGGTGGTAATCAAAAAGAAGTGGGCATACTTCATTAACCGATCCATGACTACATATATGCAATTTCATCATTGGGCTTTAGGCAAGCTCGTAATGAAATCCATCGACAAGCACTCCCACTTCCTGTCAGGAATTGGAAGTGGCTGCAACAATCGTGCTGGGTACATGTTCTCCTACTTGTTCTGCTGACAAACAGGGCACTCATGCACATACTGAAGACCATCTACCTTGAGTCCTTTCCATGTGAATCTCTCCCTAATCTGTCTATAGGTCTTGAAATACCTAGGATGTCCTACAGTAGGTACATCATGAAAGGCTCGCATGAGAATGTTCTTCATCGTTGATCTTGGAATCAAATAAACCCTGCTCTTGTAAATTTTTAAGTCATTCACAAGAGTATATCTAGTGTCAACCGTCAATCCCTCAACAATGCTGGATGCCCATGTATCCTTGGCATACTCTACCACAATCATATGTCTCCAATCCTCTGTAATGTGGACCATAGTACTCAAATACGGCTGACGTGAAAGGGCATCAGCCACTACATTCTAGGTGCCCTTAATGAAAGAGATGTCAAAGTCATATCCCTGTAATTTTCTCACCCACTTCTACTGACGGTCATTGAGATCTCGCTGCCCCAAGAAATGCCTCAAACTGTTGTGACCTGTTTTGATGCAAAATGTGTTGCCCATGAGATATTGCCTAAATTTTGCCAAGGCATGCATGATAGCAAGCATCTCCTTATCATAAATGCTGTAAAGTCTCTCTAGTCCCCTGAGCTTATGACTCTCATATACTATGGGGTGCTTGTCCTACATAAGCACCGCTCTAATGCCCTCACTTGAAGCATCACACTGAAGCTCAAAAGGCTTCAAAAAATTAGGTAGTGCCAATACTTAACACGTAGTCATCAACTCCTTAAACCTCACGAAAAACTCCTATGCTTCATGTGTCCAACAAAAGGCACCTTTTTTTGTCAAATCTATCATAGGGGCTACATGTCATGAATAACCATTCATGAACCTACAATAAAACCCACACAAACCTAGAAATCCCCGTAGCTATGTAAGGTTTGATGGAATAGGCCAGTCTATGATAGCGCAGATCTTCTCAAGATCCATCCGCACTCCCCCTGCACTAATAATATGACCCAAGTATAACAATTTGGTCATCCCCAAATCACATTTGGACTCCTTGGTGTACAAGGACTCCCTCTCCAAGATGCTGAGTACAGTCTCCAAATGAGCTAAATGCTCCTGCCAAGTCCTATTTTATATAAGAATGTCATAAAAAAACAAGTACAAACCTCCTCAACAGTGAATGGAAGACTCTATTCATGGTGGACTGAAATGTTGTTGGGGCATTAGTGAGCCCAAATGGCATCACTACAAACTCATAGTGTCCACAATGGCAACGAAAAGCTGTCTTCTCAACGTCCTGCTCAAAAACCCTGATCTGATGATATCCTGACCTTAAGTCTATCTTTGTGAAGTAGTGTGCACCATGGAGCTCATCAATAAGCTCATCGATACGAGGTATTGGATACCTATTATTAATGGTTCTCTTATTCAAGGCTCTGTAGTCAATGCACATGCGTAGGGTGCCATCCTTTTTCTTCACCAAAACAACTGAAGAAGTGAATGGTGATTTGTTAGGCCGAATGTGACCCATAACAAGTAACTCCTTAATTGTTTTTTTGATCTCATCCTTCAACCACTTAGGATGTCAATAAGGAGTAATCATAATGGGATTAGCGCCCTCCTCAAGCTCAATAATGTGCTCAATGCCCCTATCTGGAGGTCTCCCTGGTGGAAAATCACTAAATACCTTATCATGCTTGACTCTCAACTATTGAATGTCAGGATGATACTTAGTCTTCTGCTATCCCTCCTGTATTGGTGCTAATGTGCACTCGGCAGCCCACTCTACCATGTCATGCCGCATGAGCCTCTCCATCTGATGAAAAGAAATAGTTTTGATGTTGCCATCCCGTATTGCCTTAAGAATGTGTGTCTTCCCATCAACATCAAAATGGATCTCAATGTCCTTAAGATGAAGAGTGACTACCTCAAGGGAATGAAGCCACTTCATGCCCAAGACCAAATCTATATCCCCCATGTTCACCACATAATAATCAGCCTTGAACTCATAGTTGTTCAAGTGCAATGGGAGATCTCTAATCATCTACTCACACCTAAGGGTGTAACTATCGGCCACCTTAACTCTAATGCCCTCAAAATCTTTGGTAGTGAGTCCACGCTTCTCCACAAATCTAGTATCAATAAAATTATGTGTGGCTCCTGTGTCAAGAAGGGTGATGACCCTCTATCCTACCAAAACTCCACAGAGTCTGAATGAACCCTCCTGCTGGATGCTAGATAGGCGTGCCTCCTGAATCTAGAGCTCTGACTCTGCCTCTACCTTAGGCTCTGAAGCCTCAACCTCTAGCTCCTCAAAACTCTCTTGATGTTCAAAATCTTCTGATTCTGCATCCTCATAATAAGCCCACATCACTCGATTTGCCTTGCCCTTAGGCCTCAAAGGACAATTGTGATTGGCATCATAGGGACCTTTGCAGTAGAAACAGAGCTTCTTCCTGCATAGATCATTAAGAGCCTCTTGATCCAAAGGTGGTGCTGCTGGGTTGGCCTTTAAATTATTCTTAACACCTAATTTATCTATGTTAAAATCTGGTCTTTCTCTATTCCTGTTGAAGCCCTTATTGTCCCTAAATGAAGAGGTACCTCTGGAGTTAAATTTACTTGATGGGGCTGTCATCTCCATACTACGTGCCTTCTTCATAGCTTCCTATAATGAAGGAGGATCAAAGCCTTTGATCTAACCTCTCAATGGTTCTGTCAATCCCTCCATGAAGAGTACTACAAGTCACCTCTCTGAAATGTCAGGAACCATGACTGATAACTTCTGGAAGTCACCAATGTAAGACTCTAGACTGCCACTCTGGCGCAACTATGCCAACTCTCAAAAATAGGATTTTGGATCCCTCCTATGAAAATGCTCTACCAGTCTATCCACAAACTCCTGATAAGATGTGATCTGATCATGATGGAGTGTCACCATCCCGTGGTGCCACCAATCGTGAGCTACTCCCTCAAGATGCAGTGTCGCATATCTGATAGCATCTCCCTCAGCCATCAGATGGAATGTGAGAAATGTGTCTAGCTTACTAATCCAGGTCTGCGCTGTGACCTTGCCACTACCATCAAACAGCGCTAGTGTGAGCCTGCTCGTAGCATGCTTCAAATCATTATTCTGGTGTCTAGGTCTCATATCTTGTCTAACCAATCTATAGGGCTCTCTCCTCTGATTAACAAAATGATCAAAGGACATCTCTCGAACCTGAGGAGCTAATAAGTCCCACTCATCATTTGTAGCCATGAGAACATCTGCAAATAGGGAATCTTTTGCCTCGTCCTCTGCTGGAACCTCTGGTTCCTCTTAAACAAATGTAGGATGTGTATGTCTATTAGCTATTTTGGAGTGGGCCTACTGGGGTCTCTAATTAATAGTAGCACTCTTGTTATCTCCTTGTTCTCCATTCTATCTATTAGGTGGGTTCATCCTCCTTACCATAGTAGTAACTACTGTAGTGCTTGTGTCATCTCAGGGTAGACTTCTCTGGTACCCTGATCATCATTATGTTGGTGGCCCCTAGGTGGGCTACCCTCACGTCTGTCACTCATGATAATCGGCTACTGTTCTAACACCTGGGTACCTTCAAGCAAGGCTCTATTGCGTGTGTTATACCTGTGTGGTCCCAACTCTTATGGTTGCATAAGATTGGCAAACCCTCAAGATGGTAGGATTTAGTTCTGATACCACTGTAATATCCCCAACCAATAGGGACTGTAGAAAGACAAAAGCTTTAATACCACTGTAATATCCCCTGTTTCCCTTGAAATCTAAAATTGAATATTATTGAATTGCTTATCTTTATTCGTGCAAAATATCTCCAAATAGATAAATAAATCACAGTATAATCTCTTATTTATTCACTCAGATGATTACAATAGATGTCCTCTGTCATGCATATAAAAGAATATTCAAATACGGTCTTAATAACCTGAGTATTCCACAAACTAGGAATAAAACCTGAATCTGGTATGTCTCAGCTTGCTATGTCAAAAACACAGTCACCAATGTTGATTATACTACCGCCATCGGTTTCTTGGTGTTGTTAACCTGCCAACGTTGGTGACGGGATTGGCCGATGTCGGTCTTTGCCTGCCAATGTCAGTCTCTACACTTTCTATTAAAGCATATGAATTTGCATAGATCTGTATGGACTTCGTACAGCCACCAATATAGCACAACCTGATTGCTGGACCCCTAATCTCAAGATATATGGCTCTAATATAGAAAATCTTTATATGTGCAATATCTGAATCAAAACCTTGAATCAAAAACCTAATAAAATAAATACCTATAAATACTTGTGATAACTTTTGTGTGAAGTTATCTCTCAACCTGGCAATAGATCAGCTGATATCTCACAGCCTCTAAATTACACACACTAAAGAGGGCACGTTATTCAATGCAGATAGAATATTGGAACCCTTGGCTCAATCTTCTCAAGAAAATCCTTAGCAAAATTTGTCTTCAAACAATAATCCATAATCCAACTCTCTCCCATGAGAAACCCTTATACCCTCCAAAAAGTGTGCTTGCCCTTATTAGATTTTCTTAAATTAGAATTAGGGTTTTAAAATTAGACCAAATAATTAATATTTAATTAAATTAATCAAATATTACTAGGGTTTTAAAATTAGACCAAATAATTAATATTTAATTAAATTAAATCAAATATTAATATCTCCCTTAATACATGTCTGAAAGAGCCCGAACGAAAGCCAACTACAACCATTTTGCTACTCGAAGCCAAGCCAAGCTCCATCAAGACCCTCTATCCATCCCATCAGCCTATGAGGGTCGCATAATAGGCTAATCATCCACTCGAAAGATGTCAACTAGAAGGGGACATGATAGTATTCCCCCTCAAAGCGAGAGTCAAGAGAAGGTAATCCAAAATCAGGTGCCGATTTGATAGGCAGTGGATGGGTAGGGTGAGGTTGGAGTGTGAACGTTGTAATAGTTGAGATTGTGCGTATACCACTTCACTTGATAGGTAGGTCAAATTGTCGCAAGAAAGGTTGAGGAGGACTAAAATCAAAGTAACTGATCCCTAACTTATTAGTGGTAGCTCATTGGGTTAGATCGATCAACGTTGTAGCTCCAATGGCTGAGGAAGACTAAAATCAAAATAATCAGTCCCCAGCTTATTAGTGGTAGCTGATTGGGTTAGATCGATCAAAGTTATAGCTCTAATGGTCATCGTGTTCCAAGTATTCAGGCTAGGAAGTGCTCCTGGAAAACTCAAAAATGTCACAAATATTGGGGATCAACTTGGTCATGATCTGAAAATAGGTGTGAAGGGTGCGTACAATTTGCTAACTATTTGTGAGGTAGCATATGTAATCAAAATAACCAAGGCAAAGTTGTCTCGAAAGTGGTCGTGGTCTGAGGAGATAGTTGCGATCTCTGAGGTTGTTTATCGAGTCAGGCTGAGATATAAGTGATCTCAAGTGTTGTTTATTGTGGATAGGGAGATGTATGTGATCTCTAATGTGCCCCATGAGAAGTCTAAGGTGACTTCTACAGTGTCAGGGCTGGTTGTTTGGTCATGATTTTGGGTAGTTTGAGAGAAGACCTATGTTTTTAGGCTGGATAGTTGGTCCATTAGGTAGATGAATGAAGGAATGGCTGAGCTAACCTTAGAAGACCCCATGTCAACTAAGTGCTACCTACATAGCCCCTATTTTAAGGGCCTCAGGCCAATGTAGTTCTCCCTAAAAAGGGAAAGCGGAGGGTAGGTTATGGATTGGGTCTAACTAAGTTAGGTCATGGTTAAAGGTTAGATGGTTAAAAATGAGGTAGTTTAGGATAGGCAGTGAGCTTAGGGTTTGGATAGTTGGTCCATTAGGTAGACGGATGAGTGAATGGCTGAGCTAACCTCAGAAGACCCTATGTCAGCTGAGTGTTGTCTACATAGCCCCTATTTAAAGGGCCTCAGGCCAATGTAGTTCTCCCAAAAAGGGAAGAAGAGTCAAAGAGATTGGTAATTGGTTTGGTTATGTCAGTGTTTTTAGCATTTCCCATATGTTTGATGGTACATGCTTGAAATGATGAGTGTATGATGATGTTATAGCCTTTTCCATATTATGTGATGGTGTATGTTGTAACATAGGTTATGTGGTTTTTCATCATTAACAATTTTTCCATATTGGTGATGGTGTATGCTAAAAATGAAATGAGTTTATTTATGCTTCAACAGGTTTCCATATTGGGGATGGTATATGCTTGACATAAATTGTGTTTGGTTGATAGTTTCCATGTGTATTGTTTTCCATAGAAACTAATGTGAATGGGCTATGATAATTTATATAACACAAAGTGGTATTTGCATTAAATATATCATGATGTTATGTTAGTGGTTTAGAAAATGTTTGGTTATATTGGCATGTGATGAAGGTGTGTAAGAAGTGAAAGGCACATTGCTCTTTCATTGACAAGGACCATAATGATAACATAGATAGGGTTTTTGCAAACAAAAGCCCCATTCATGCATTACATCGTTGACCATTGCTTTTGTGTTAGAGAAGTATCCAAATCACTTGATGTTAAGTGAGCTTGAAATCCCTTGGGTATTTTGGGGTAATAGGTGTGATTATTTGATATGTGAGGATAGCGTAACCCTTTTTAGCAAGGATAACTTTGCCCCTTTTATAGGTGACCCTGAGAATGACTATAGGCAAGTCCATGACTTAATAGTTTGTCAGTCATTTTTTTTTGTGGTAGACTGATCAATGCAGGAAGTCTACTTGGGGATGCTGTTTTGTTTTATGGTCATGTGAAGCTGATCGATGCGGGAAGCTTCTGAGAGGGTGCTGTGTTTGTAGCAAAATTTGGGTATAGCCATCCTTCAAGGGAGTGGTCTATATTTTGCTTTGTATGTTTGGATGTCTTTGAACAGCTATTTTTCAAGGGAGAAGTCTATTAATTATAGCAATAATGCAGCTGTCTTTTGAGGGAGCAGTCTACATTTATAGTTTATGACCTTTTAATATTTTTTTAGGCATCCCATTTTTATGTTTGTTTTTTTTGACTAAACTTTTAGTCATGGACTAGACTATAGAGGTTTAGGGGTTTCCCGTTTATTAGGACAAAGAATTAATGCTTAAAAAAAGGGTTAACTAATTGTTGTAGGAAAAAAGGGTTGAAAGGAATAGGAATGAGGATGATGGGGGTTGTTCAAGGGACGAGCTCAAGTTAAACATCAAGTGAATGATTACTTGGTTAATAGTAGAATGGTCGCAGATGCAAGGCATTAAGGGGCTCAGGTTCTGGTTGACCTTCAAGAGAAGACAGATGATAAGTGCTTGATCCATACTTGTGCATTATTATATAAGGTCCAAGCCAATTAGGAGCAAACTTGCCTCATTTGCTTCTTTCCATATTGGTCACGTGTTGGTTTTTTTAAAGGATGAGATCTCTGATTTTGAAGTCTCACTCTTTCAAATTTTTGTTGTAGGCACACTTGATGTGATGTTGGTAGATATGAAGATGATTAAGAGCGGCAAGATGTCGTTCATCGAGTAACTTGAGTTGTGTTAGTCGATCTTGATGAGAGTCATCGTTAGAGAGTATGTCATGTAAGGAGATGCAAAGAGAAGGTATTTGTACTTCAAGAGGTAAGACGGCCTCGGTTCCATACACTAAGGAGAAAGGTGTAGCACCCGTAGGGGTTCAGATGCTAGTGCGGTAAGCCCACAAAGCAAAGGGAATGTGAGTGTGCCAATCCCTTCTAGTGTCGTTGACCACCTTCATTAAGATTTTAGTTAGGATTTTGTTAGAAGCTTCTACCTGTCCATTTGCTTGTGGATAGTAAGGTGAGGAAAAGCTGAGTTTGATGCCAAAAGAGTCACAAAGCTATTAGATAGTTTTGTTTTTAAAAGATTTGATGTTATTAGTGATGATCTTGTGAGGTACATCGAAATGATAGATGATGTGGTGGTTAATGAAGTTGAAAATTTTATTGGCTTTAGTGGATATGAGGGGAACAACTTCCACCTATTTAGTGAAATATTCAGTTGCTATGATAATAGACTGATGTTAGAGAGATGAATGAGGGTTAATCTCACCAATTAGATCTAAGCCCCATTATGAAAAGGGATAGAAATCCTTAGCAACTTGTAAAGCATGGCTACGGACATGAAGTAGGTTAGCATGTTGCTGGCATTTGATACAATACTGAACATAGTCACTGTAGTCTTGGTGAAGGGTGGTCCAATAATAGCCCAGGAGGAGGATGCGCTTTGCAACTACATTAACACTGAAATGTCCTCCACAAATCCCATCATGGACTTGTTTGATGGCATGAGATGTCTCATTGGAGGTTAGGCATCAGAGAAGGAGGCCATCGAAACCTCATTTGTAGAGAAGACCCCTTAGCATGGTGTATCAAGTAGTACTCTTGATAAAAGCCTATCGTCTATTGGTAGAGAGGTTAGGAGGAATGATAGAATAAGTCAAGTAGTTGACAAGTTGTTTATACCAAACATCATGTGGACTAGAGTCGATATTGCCAACAAAGTTGATGTCAGTTGAGATATATGAGGACAATGCCAAATGGTGTACCATGACATAGATTCTTGAGGAAGTAGATGAAGATGGGATGTGTGAGGCGAGAGAGGCCATAGTGTCAGCAAACTTATTCATAGAGCAAGGAACAATTTGCAAGAGATAACAGTCGAAAGACCCTAACAATGTGTCAACACGGTGTTTATATCATTGCAAAACTTTGTTTTTACAAAGATAGGAACTGTTAATCTGATTAACGACTAGTTGCAAGTCACCAAAGATATTGATTGTCTTAATGCCCAAGAAAAGGGTAGTTTGAAGCCCCAAAATTAAGGCTTCATACTCAGCCATGTTATTGGTGCATCCAAAGTCAAGTTTGAAGGATAGAGGCATGGGCTCACCCTCGTGAGGGATGAGAATGACCCCTACACCCCCACCGTGCTGACATTTAGATCCATCAAAGAACATTATCATTTGATAGGGGATGTCATCGGTGGATAGCATGGTGATAGACTCATCAAGAAATTTGTAGTTAGAGGGTTAGTTATTAGGTAAAGGGGCATCTGCTAGTTGGTTAGTGATCATTTGCCCCTTTATAGACTTTTGTTGAATGAATTCCAAATCGAAATCAGCAAGAACCATGAGCCAAGGAGCCATATGTTGGTTTTGGTATGGCTTGGAATGCATGCATTTGAGAGGGTCGGTGTGGGTGATGATGTAAGTCTTGTGGTTGAGGAGATAGTGGCAGAGTTTGGAGGTGGCAAAGACTAATGCCAAGTAAAGTTTTTTGGTATGAGTATACCGAATTTCTTAATCAATGAGTGTTCAACTTATATAATAAACTGCCTGCTCATGATGTTGTTCATCTCGATGTGTGATCATGGCACCTAAAGAATGAGTTGTTGTTGAAATGTAAAGGTAGAAGGGTTGGTTGTCTTTAGGTGGAATAAAGACTAGTGGAGAGACAAGATAATGTTTAAGATCCTCAAAAGTCTCTTGGCAATCTTTATCCCAATTAAAGGAGACGTCCTTCTTGAGGAGGTGATGGAAGGGTAGGCATCAGTCAAACAGCTGCGAGATGAAGCAACAAATAGATTGAAGCTTCCCTTGTAGGCTGCGAAGTTGTTTTAGGTTAGTTGGTGGCGGCATCTCGAGTATGGCTCAAATCTTAGTTGGATCTACCTCAATGCCATGGAGAGAAATGATGAAACCCAAAAGCTTCCCTGAGAGAACTCCAAAGACGCATTTCTTGGGGTTGATTCAAACCTTACATTGTAGTAGGTGAGTGAATATTGTTTTTAGAATGGTTAGGTGGTCATGACAAAGTTTGGATTTCCCCAATAGGTCATCCACATAATCCTCCATGATTTTGTAGAGGAGATCGTGAAAGATATAAGTCATGGCGCATTGATATGTAGCACCTGCATTTTTGAGGCCAAAAGGCATGACCCAATAACAGAATGTCCCTCATGGGATGATGAAGGTGGTTTTATGTTGATCTTATAGGGCAATCAAGATTTGATTATAACCTAAAAACCCATCCATGAGGGATAGCATCTCATGACCAGCCGTAAGATCAAAAAGTTGGTCGATGTTTGGCAAAGGAAAGCCATCCTTTGGGTAAGATAGGTTGAGGTCACGATAGTCGATACAAATTTGAATTCCCCTTATTGCTTTTGTGATAGGGACAATGTTTGACACCCATTGCAAATAATTAATGGGTTGGATAAATGAGATGGAGAGAAGACGTTGAAGCTCCTCTTTGACAAGGAGTGTGACACGAGGATGCATCCTGTGAAGCTTTTACTTGACAGGCTTAGCTTCGTAGTTCATGATGATGTTATGGATGAAAATGTCAAGGTCAATGCCAGGCATATCACTATAGGACCAACCAAAGGCTTTGATATGATTAGTAAGGAATGTGGTATAGTCAATTTGTTCTTGGGCATCTAAAGATTGACCAATCTTTAAAATGTGAGGAACATCAGAAGATTGTAGATTAATGTCAATAGTTGATTCATTTAACATAACTTGTGTTTCTAAAGGAAGTGATCATTGTATGAAGGATTCATCCACACCCATGTAGGTGAGTATGGCATCATCATCCAGGCATTAGACAGTGTTGATGCTAGAAGATTCATCGTCTATCATGTCTGGATAAATGAGAGGAAGAGACCTTGATGCCCCACCTAGTTGATAGGTCAGGGGTTCCAAGTGAATGGTGTTTATGAAAAAAAACTAGGAGGGATGGAGACCACTGAATCTATAGGTGAGGGTGGGGAAATAGGCGAGGTTGGAAGAGAGTGCTCTATGACAGTTTTGTGGTGAGGGATCTTAGAGGGTTCTGTAGGTTCTTCGAAACCCACGCCATGTCATTTTTTGGCATTTTTGATTGCCTCATCATTTGGAGGCTCAATGGGCTTGTGGGGACCTTGTTCATAATTCCCAAATCCAAAACCCTTCAATGCACACCTATATAGATAGGTGTGATTAAATATTGGGAGAGGATTTCCAACAGTAGGAGCCCAATCTAGCCCTCCATAGGTGAGATTAGTTTGGAGATCGGGAGGACCATATGGGATGACCATTCCACTGCGATGGTCATAGTTAGGGTGGCAACAAAGTTTTCCATATTCTTGAGGAGTTTGGAACATGTCAAGGGTAAGAAAATGATACTCCCCAAGTGAAAGGCGCTGGAAGGTATCTTCCATAAGATCTTTCGTGGTCACTTGAGGAGTAGGCGTAGGTGTAACCAGTGTCTGTGAGCTTGTCGATGCTTCTGTGGGTGGAGGTGGTGTTTGGGTGGATGTTTTCAAAGGGATGAGAACATCATTAGGTAAGTAGGTCATGTTGCATATTTTAAAGGGGGAAGGGTCAGTAGGAATGACATGAACCTACCCCTTGTGTTCGAACTTGACACAATGATGCAACATGAAAGGAACATAGGTCATGACACGTATCCAAGGTTGTCCCAATAACATGTTATATTAGAACTCCCCCTCAATGATATAAAAGAGTTTAAGAATTATACTTGGGCCAACATGAACATGCAAGACCATAGTGCCAATGGTAGTAGCAGTGGCATCGTTGAAAGAATGAAGAATTGCATCAGTTTTTGACATGCAATTCTTTGAAAGGGCTAGTTGATCATATGCGTGGTTAGAAATGATATTGATGCTAGCACCTCCATCAATCATAACCCACTTAACATGAGTTCGGTCAATGTAAGTTGTGATAAAGAGGGTGGCATCCTGATCTTCCAGGTTGGAGGCAGGAATCTCAAAATCATTGAAGGTGATGGAGGCAACGATGGGTAATGATTTGACTAAAGCAGCCAGTGGTTGGGGGTCTTCAGGTTGGACCTCTACTGCCTGTAAGGCTTTGATTAAGGCTTGGTGATGTTGTAGACAGATTTGAATTAGGTCATATAAAGACATCTTCACAAGGGTTTGGTGAAGTTGTTTCACCATGGAGTAATGAATTGCCTCTGAAGATGTTGGTTGAGATGTGCCCAAAATAGAAATCTTAGGTTTTGGTGGTTGAGAAGGCTTGGCAAATGGATATGTCCAAGGGATAGAAACCTATTCTTTTCCTTTATCCTTTAGGGTTTGTGACCTGGTGGCCACATTAACAATGTTGATTTTGAATAAAGGGGGAGAAGGTGGTAGAGGGACCATAGTCTCGTGTTGGGATCCTGATTCAAGTGAGGAGGCTTGGGAGGCATGGGATGGTGTCAATAGTTTGTCAAAAGAATCCTTAATAAGAAGGGTGTCCTTTTCCAAGTGTTGGTGAATGACAACCTTAAGAGCACAGTAACTCTCAGTATCATGCCCAGGTGTGTGATGATATAAGCAGATTTGAGTGTCGTCGAACCAAGATGGTTTTGATTTGAGAGGTTGGTATGGCTTAATGGGTGGGAGAATGATGCTAGAAGACTGTAACAATTAGAGAAGCATAAGAACCCACTAATGGGTCTGCACTCTTTATTGTAGTAGGGGTTGACAACTTAAATTTAGGAGTTGTAGGGGGAGTTTTTTGTACCACCTTTTTAGTTGGTGGTGTGGCCACATGCGTAGATGGCACTTTCTTGGTGAGAGGCATTGAATTTTTTAGAGGAAGTATATTTTTGACAGGTAGAGGGAGTAATGGAGGCAATTTGTTTTTGTGAGGTGTTGGAATAGGGAGCACTCCTGTTAAAGTAGAAGGATGTGGACCCAAGATAGAGGGTAATGGTGAAGGTGGGGGAGGAATAGACTGACGTGGTTTAGTAGCCTTCTTTAGTATGGTGCAAGGACCACTACTGTGTGGGGTGAGGTTCAAATCTACCTTCACTTATGGGTGAGTGAAGTTTGATACAGGGCAAACATCAAGAGATTTAATCTACTTTAGCATGGTGGATGCCTGTGAGGGTTTGGGTTCAGACGTGGAAGGCTGAGCTTCTAAAGATTTAGAAGTGAAAACTTGCTCCTCGTCAGAGACTTTGGGGTAAGTTGTCATGAAAGGGTTGGTAGTATAAGGTGAAGTGGGATGTATAAGATAAGGATCCTTAAGTCACTCTCATAGTGCCTCATGTTCTAGGTTCCTAGAATGGAGAAATCCTAAGTTTTCTGCCAATTGAGAGAAGGGTTTAGATGACATCACGTGAGGCTTTACAGTCAGTCCTTTAGAGGATTTGGGTGATTGCGAGAGTAGAAACATGTTGGATGCAGTGGTCATGGGCAAAAGGTAAGAGAGAACCATCACCAAATCTTCCTCAGTCAAAGTGGGTAAGGTGGCAAGTTCTCTTGATGGAGAAGGGATTGGAGAGTTTGGATCTTCAAGTGGATAGAGTGCAAGAATGATCATGCCTTCCACGTGTGGTCTACAAGTGTGGAAAGTATGATCCTCTATTGGTAATAAGAAGGATGAGGGTGGGGCCACTGGCATTGGTATCATCAAAGCATCCTCCAATATGGGAGAGGTCAAAGTAGACTCTCCTACGTGTGAAAGGGGGGTGGATGGAGGACTATCCTCCATCAGTGGAGAAAAAATAAGAGAGGAAGGCTCCTCTAAAGGGTGAAGTAGAGGGATGATGGCCCTTTCTACATGAGGGCATGGAGTATGAATGGTAAATTCTTCCAATGGTAGAGGAAGAGGGAAGGTAGGGGCAAGAGGAACAGGTAATATGGGATCCTCACAAGGTAGAAGAATGGGTAGAGGAGGTGCTTGATGTCGTGTGGGTGATACTAGTGAAATGGGTTCATCCATGTGAGGAAGAGGGCAAGACGAAGGGAGCTCTTTATTGCATGGGGGTGGTATGGGTAAAATAGGCTCTTCTACCCATGATGGAGAAATGGGTTGATCAACATCTTCAAATTGTGGGAGATGTTGGATAGGAATAAAAGGCAAGACTATGTTGACCGTGAGTATGTTGCATTCTTAAGGGTCATCAATCATGGTTTGAACATTGTTCTGACTTGGGGGATGGTTAGGAAATGGTTGCCTAAAGACATCCATGTTTTCATTGGATGACACATTAGGGTTATCCAAAACAAGGTCCCCTTTGTCTAATATGTCTTGAACAATGTTTTTTAAAGTTTTGAAATTGTCTGTGTCATGACCCTTGACATGATAACAGTTACAAAAGTTGTTTTGCCTATACCATGCAGGGATGGCTCATGAAGGGTCAAATTGGACTAGTTAGATTTGAGGGAGGTTGAGGACTCCTTGGTTCACTAATTTATCCAATACATAAGCATATGATTCTCTTATTGGAGTGTATCATCGCTATTTATACCATTGTTGGAATTATCTAGAGATGTTTCACGATGTGGAGGGCTCAGATTGGTTGGTTGCAGTAGAAGATAGTGGCCTAAGGACCACAATGTTCATTGATCCCTTAGATTTGGGGTGAGAAGAAGAAGGTTTAGAAGAAGAAGGTTCATTGGGTTTTGTGTTAGTATTTTTGCTATGTAATTTGACCCTATCTTCCTCGATTGCATAGAGTTCAAGCTTTCGGGCCATGGTGAAAGCTTCATCGAATGTGCGGAAATTTTAAACCCACAGAGTAGATGAGATGTGTTTGGCACATGCTCTTGAAAAGAGCTCAATGAGCTCAGGTTGAGGTAGTGAGGAGAGTTGGTTGATCAAACCTCTCCAATGGGTGACGAAGTCAGCTATTGACTCATCCTCAAATTGTCTAATGGAATAAAGGTCTGTGATGGAGACCTTCTTGGTAATATTGATTGAGAAATGATCAAGGAATAACTGAGTGAGTTGAATGAAGGTGAAGAGAGAATGACTGGTAATGGAGCTATACCAGTCAAGGGCAACACCATAAAGTGACATGGGGAATGTGCGCAATAACAACACATCATCATGCGCTATGAGGTAGCAAGCATGTCTAAATGCTCATAGATGTTGTTGTGGGTCCTCTTTACTCTAAAAGTGAGTAAATTTTGGAAGTTCCCATTGGCTAGGGTATGGTCAAATAAGAACTGAAGGGTGGATAGGTTCATTGTAGATTTGTTCATATGAAAGAACACTCCTCAAACCTAAAACAAATGTCTCAAGGTTGGACATCTTATCCATCAGCATCTTAATTAGATCTGCAGATGGATTGGCATAAGGGGCACCCCATAAGTTATAGGGTACCTGGAAGGCATTGGGAAGGGCATATGACATACTTGATTGCATTTGTGTAGGTGCAACATATTAATAGTTCATCATAGGGGCTGATGTTGAGGCCAAGGGGGCTTGTGTCATGAAGTTGGAGGGCACAACTTGACTAGATGCCGTCAAGGGCGATTGAATGATGGTGACACTAGTTAAAGGATAAGTGGTCACTCTCATGTTTATAGGACAAGAGTGGATGGGATAGAGACAATCAAGTTCTGGAAAGGTGTCGAACTTGGTTGAATTGTTTGTAGTTGAGGGGGTACAAAAATCCCTATGGAGGTAGGGCAAGAAAGGATAGAAGGGGAGGCCAAATCTTGAAAATTGGCCATGGTTGGGTTATTGGTCGAGACAGTGACCTAAGTGACCATAGGTTGGGTAGTGGATGCTATTGATATCATTACCACTTCAACCAAAGAAGTTGGCATTCCATAAATAGGTTTGCCTAAAGGATCTCACGTTTGGATTCTAGCGAGATACTGTTGGAGAGCCTTGACGTTGTGGTCAAGGAATCTCTCAAAAGCTTGATCCCCTTTGGGAACAATAGGAGGTTAATTGAGGGTAGGTTAGATAGGAGTATGCTTAGCATCTGAACTATACTCCATTAGATGACTTGGCACAAAAGGCGAAGGTAGAAGTGGCTGTTGACTCATGTGGTCAACAAAGAATTTGGCTTGACTACGTGTCAGGACCATCCAAGGTGAAATGGGTTCAAGTTTCAAAAACTATGTGTTTTAGTTTCAAAAAATTAGAATTTGTGTTTAACATCAAGAAATTTGGGTTTGAAGCTTGCTGTTTGGAAAGAAAATTTATTGACAGTGATCGATGTTGGTTGTTTAACCGATATCAGTTATAAAGTGTTGCCGACGTTGGTGGAGAAACTGATGTCGGTGAATTGGTTGTCAACATCGATGGAACAACTGATGCCAGTTTTTGTGTAATTCTAGAAATAGAAGATTAATAGTTTTTGGAAGAAGATATTCTGAGTTGTTTTGGACTTCAAAATGGTACGACCTTACCAACTCAAACACTCAGATAAAAAATAGCAAAATAGATGATCAGGCTAGCAACCTCTAAAACATTAGATTCCTAGGAATGAGTTTTAAAGTCATGGTGGCTTATGCCTTAAGAGAGTGTGTTGGGAATTGGGCTTGTAGAACAAGTCCTAGAGAGGAAGTCTATGGCTAGATTTGGGTTATGTTATGGTGCTAAAAAATATCTATGTTAGGGTCAGTATGTGGCCTATTGCTAGGGCTTGCTCCCTTCACTTCATGAACCTAGAGCCGAGCTGGGCCACTTAGCTAGAATATACCTTCCCTATAGCTTGTACTCTGCCAGAGAACAGAGTGGGTCCTCCTCTTGGTGGTGAAATCCAAGTAGGATCACCAGGTGGGGTAAGGTATCCGCTAGGTGATGAAATCCGAGATGGGCCTTGTCTCAAGTAAGTTTAAGTGTTTGATTTGAAGTGATTGTGGTTTGGTTGTGTAACATTTGTGCACTACGATTCATTTATAATGCTTTAATTACTAAGTGGGCTAAGTATGCATCCAAGAAAGAATGAAATGCAGTAGTTTTTAACCCAAATCAAAATATGTTATTCAAATGCAAACAAATGGAGAAAAGGTAAAGAGTATGAGTTTTTCACTACTCTATGATGCATGCAAGAAGTAACAAGAAGAAAAAGAGATGTTCTTTTTAACTTCGGTTAATGATTCCCTTTTGAAACAAAAAGATAGAAGAGGGGATGCAAGAAGAGAATATTTTTCTAATGCATCTATATGAAAGTTTGATTTTTTTTAAAAAGAAGAAGAATGAACCCAAGGAAAAATCCAAGGGTCCCACCGGGCATGCCAGAATGTTTCTCTATATTTTCAATGATTGCATTTAAAGAGGGACGAAACTAAAGTTAAGGGTTGTGGGTTTGATGTTACATAGATTTAGTGCACACCGTATCCAAGCTTTGTGGGAGCTCCTCTTTGGCTGTGGAGGAAACCCCTGCAATAAGAAAGAAACTTAAACAAGAAAATGTTAGAGGAGGATATGGTGGACTACCAAGCTACACACTCGATCCCAAAAGCGTAAAGCTCCTTGAGGGATGATAGTCCACTATTTAAAGATAAAAATTTTGCATAAAAAGAAATAATAAAAGACTTAAAGAAATGGAAAGGTAGAATGTTGTGTACCTATTCCCTGTAGTCCATGTGTCTCAAAATGTTGCGAAAAGCTAGGCAAAGGTTTTGTTTTGTCAATGGGCTATTTGGACAGGTTTCTAGTTTTTTAGTCGAGAATACAGTCACCAATGTCGATTAGTTTGCCGAGGTTGATGGGAAAATGGTGCCGACATCAGTTGTGTTGTCGATGTCGGTCGAGGCAATTGGCCTTGAATGGGTTTCAGGGTATTTCTATGATGGACAGAAGAGTTTTTAAAAATTAGGAGGTTTGTGTAGGGTTGTGGGAAAGTGAATGAAGTCTGAGCAAGGGTAAAGGTAGAGGATAGGTGTGAAAAGAGGGTAAGAATAAGGGGAAGGCCTTTCAACACCTCCTTGGAAGAAGTCGGGCCTCTCAATAGTATTTAGAAATATTAAATGGAAACTAATTAACAATGTATTCTAAAATATTAAAATGAGAACTAGAATACTTAGCTCTATTAGGTGAAGAACCAGAGGTGTCATGAATGCTTATTCCCATTGTGGCTGATGTTGAAGTCCTTGTACAATGTTTCAATCTAGTCTCTGGAATGACTTGTGCAAAGCTTCGGTAGCCAAGAGAATAGTAGTCAAGTGTTGGTGCTTGAGGTCTCAGAGTGTGCACATAAATCTGTGAGGAGGTGGGGGTAGCTCAATGTTAGAGCTTGGCTTATGTAACTGACGTCAACGATCCCACTAGCATCGGCTGCGGTTGACCAATGTCGGCTGACGGTTGATCGATGTTGGTGGAGAGAGAATAGGTAAAAGGGCTATTTTTTGTCATTTTCCCATTTCTCCACTCGCCAAGTGCCTTTTCCATTGGAGAACAGTCAAAACAATGGCTTATGAGGTGTGCAAGTTAGTTAAGGAGTTAAGAGGGGGTGAGAATAGGTCATGGGTAGTTAGGATTTGGAAGACTTAGTCTTAGGCTTACTCATAGGCTAAGAAATGGTCTTAGGGCGAGGTGTTTAGGTGAGGTGTCATGGTGACGTAATTAATTTAAAATAAGTAGTTTTTAAATTAATAAGGTGTGGGTTAGGAGTGTTAACGTTTAGAAGGGGACCGAGGGGGGTTGACAAAATATTGGTGTCTACAAAGAGAAAGGTGTAATATTCAACAAATATCAAGGTTGGTTTTGTAATTATTTTCCTGTGCTATTTTACATATCCTACATGTTATCTAGAGGGTTGCATTGTATTTTATTACTAAACTCTATTGAAATAGAAGTGGAGTCATAATTTTAATAACATGTGTTCTAAATTATAAACCTACATTTATTTATTTCAAGGCTGTGTTCTTCCTTTTAAATTTGTGTCTTAGTTTGATTGGCTTGCATTATAATCTTAATGATTACATTTCAATTGCTTAATCCTATGTTTGAATCTCAGAAGCTTGCATATTAAACTACCTACATTCCACTGTATATTGGATGACATTTAGTGCATAAACCTACATCTCAATTTAAAGAGCCAACATCTTAATTTAAAAAGGGTATACATAGTAATTTTTTAAAACCCTACATCATATCTCAATGGCTTGCATTGATTATGTCTTAACTACATTTAGTATTCAAGCATATGGATAATACAATAATGGATGTATTTTATTTCAAGGAGCTTACATGTTATTCATATCTATGCATACCATTTAAATGTCTTATTTTTAAGACTATCTATTATATAAACATTGGCCTGAGCATTATTCCTTAAAGATGACACTTTATTGAATAAGATCTACGTTTAGATTATTTTCAGCTTGCATTTGAATTTAGATTATTTTCAGCTTGCATTTGAATTTAGAAGATTGCATAATAATGCAATAATGGAGTGTTGATATTTTCAACCATGCATCATATGTCACATGGCTATGTTTTGAATTTAAATAACCTATGAAATGCTAAGACTTTAAGTTGGATTGTGTCTCAATAAAATGGTCTACATGATTTTTTTAATAAGTCTGCATTTATTATATATCTAATCTAGGTTGAATTTAATTGGTTTTATTTTATATTTTCAAACTTATTGTAGACACCGAAATAGTGTCAACCCCCCCTTGGTCCCTTTCTAACTTTAACATGCCTAACCTATACTTTATTAATTTAAAATACATACTTTAAATCAATCATCACTCTAGACACCTCACCTTGGATACCTCTCCCTTAGACCATTTATCACCCTATGACTAATCATAATTACCTAAGAACTATTCCTAACCTCTCTCACTAACCCCTACACCTAATAAATCCACCTTTGGACCATTCACCAATGACAACTAAACTTGGCAGATGGAGGAATAGGCAAAAGGCTAAAAATAACCTTTTTACCCATTCTCTAGCCACCAACGTTGGTTAACCATCGGCCAACACTGGCGGAATAGCCGACGTCAGTTGCTTAAAACTAAATTCTAACCTTGGCTCTTGGGCCTCGGAATTGACTTATCTCAAGCGCCCGAATCCAAATTCTCTTGCTCCTCGACTCTCTACATATCAAAGGTAGGCTTTGGGATGAGGCATCAACATTATATCATCACTCTCCAAGTTAAGAAACTCTAAAAAATTCACTCCACACCAGATTGAAACGTTGCACGAGGTCTTCGGCATCAGTCATAACGGGAACAAGTCTTCTACACTTCTGGTTCTCCACCAAGAGCTAAGTATTCTTCTAGTTTATATTTTAGTATTTTTAGAGTGAATTGGTAATTAGTCCATTAGCTATTTTTGAGTACTGTTGAGACCAAATCTGGCTTTCTTCCTGGAGAGGTTGAAAAGCTTTCCTTTTATCCTGACCCATTTTAAAAACCTGTCCCCTACCTTTGTCCTTCCTAAGACTCTATCCACTGTCCTGCATCCCTGCACAACCCTTTTAAATCTCCTAGACCATTTTGTTGACCATAGATATATGCTGAAACCCATCCAAGGCCCATTTCCCCTACCAACATCAGCATCAAGGCCCATTGCCCCCACCGACATCAGCAGCCTAACCGATGTCGGCAACATTGACCAACTGATGACGGCAGACTAATCGACATCGATGACTATGGGAGAGTTACAACAGAATATAGGTACGCATTGTCTACTTTTTGTTTCTTAGTCTTTCCTTATTTCTCTTTATTTGACATTATTTTTATCAAATAGTGGACTGTCATCCCTTAAGGAAGTCTTTGCACTTCTAGGACCGAGCTTTGCTTGGCAATCCACCATATATCTATCTAACATTTTTCTTTTTTTAAGTCTTTCTTATCTATAGGTGTCATCCTCCACAGCCAAAGAGGAGCTCCTTCAATTGTCTGGATACAGTGCACAACTTAATCCAGGTATCATCTAACCCCTGACCACTTAACTTTAGTTTCTTATTTCTTCTGATTGTAAACAAGCAAAAATGAGTAGAAACATTCTGGCACGCCCGGTGGGACCCCTGGAATTTTCCTTGGGTTCATCATTCTTTTTCTTTTGAAAAGACAAACTTTCATATAGGTGCATTAGGTTTTCTTCTTGCATCCTTCTTCTACCTCTTTATTTTGAAAAAGACACCATTAGCAAGTTAAAAACAACCTCTCTCTTTTTTCTTCTTGTCACCTTTTTCCTGCATCTTAGAGTAGTGAAATTCATACTCTTAACCTTTTCCCCACTTGTTTACATCTGAACAAAACATTTCCATTTGGGTTAAAAATATATTGCATCTCATTCCTACTTTAATGTATTTTTAGCTCATCTAGTAATTAAAAATGCATTATGAATAAATCATAGTGCACATATGTTACACAACCTGACCACATTCACAAAATCAAACATCTAAACATACCTGAGACAAGGCCCAACTAGGATTTCATCACCTAGCAGATACCTTACCCTTCCTGGTAATCCTACTTGGACTTCACTACCAAGGGGAGAATCCACTCTGTTCTCTGGTAGAGTATAAACTCTAGGGGTAGTATATATTGGCTAAGTGACCCAGCTTGTCTTTGGGCTCGTGAAGTGAGGGGAGCAAGCTCCTAGCACCAGGCCACGTAAGGAACCTAATATAGATTTTGAGCACCAAAACTCAACCTAAAATCAACCTTAGACTGCTTCTTCTAGTACCTGTTCTAAAAGCCCAACTTCCCAAACACACTCTTCTAAGGCATAAGCCACCACGACTCTAAAATTTATTCTTAGGAATTTAACATTTAGAGGCTGCTTGTCTTCATCTACTTTTCTATTTTTATCTATTTTTTTTGAGCTGGTAAAGATGAATTATTCTAAGCTTCAAAAACAACTCAGAACTTTCTTCTTTCTTCCAAAAACTTTCAATTTTTTGAGTTTCTAGAAATACACAGTACCCGACATCAGTTTTTCCACCGACGTCGGCAACTGATCTTCACCGACATCGGCAAACTTACTTCACTGACATCATTTTTTCTACTGACGTTAGTCACTGTCAAAAAAATTTCTTCTCAAACAACAAGCTAAAAACATGACCTTTTTGCTGTTAAAAACAAATTTTGGTTTTTTGAGGCTGAAACATATAGTTTTTAGAACCTAAATCTATTTTTCCTTGGGTGGTTTTGACATGTAGTCAAACCAAAACTCTTGTTGACCATGCAAGGCAACAACCACTCCCACCTTCACCTTCTATATCAAGTCCCCAAATGGAGTATAATTCAAAAACTGAGCGTACTCCTATCCGACCAACCCCAACTCAACATCTAATTGTTCCTGAAGGGGATCAAGACTTTGAAAGGTTCCTTGACCTCAATGTCAAGGCTCTTCAGCACTATCTCGTGAGAAGTCAAACATGAGATCCTTTAGGCAACCCAGTTTATGGGATGCCAACTTCCTTAGTTGAAATGACAATCATATCAATAGCCTCCGTAACCCAACCCATGGTCACCCAAGTCATTGCCTCAACTAAAAACCTAACCATGACCAATCTTTAAAGTGTGGCCTCTCCTATTTTTGGACCTACCTCCTTTGGGGTTTCTGTACCCCCTCAACCACAAACCATTCAACAAAGTTCTACACCATTCCAAAACTTAATTGTCTCCATCCCACCTACTCTTGTACCCATAAATACAAGAGTGATTACTTATCCTTTGGCTAGTGTTGCCACCATCCAACCACCTTTGGCAACATCAAGTCAAGTTGTGCCCTCTAACTTTATGACACAACCACCCTTAACTTTAACATCAGTCCCCATGACTAGTTACCAATATGTTGGGTCTATACAAGCACAACAAATTATGTCATACGCTCCATCTAACACCTTCCAAATGCCTTACAACCTAGGGGATGCCCCACCTACAAATCCATCAACTGATCTAATCAAGATGTTGATGGATAAGATGTCTAATCTTGAGACATCCATTTCAGGTTCAAGAAATGTTCTCTCATATGAACAAATCTGTAATGAACCTATTCATCCTTCAGTCCCAATCCGACCATATCCTAGTCAATGGGAACTTCCCAAGTTTACTCGCTTTCAGAGTAAAGAGGACCCACAGTGACATCTACGAGCGTTTAGACACGCTTATTACCTTATAACACATGATGATGTGTTATTACTGTGCACATTTCCCATGTCGCTTTCTGGTGCTACCCTTGATTGGTATAGTTTTATTACCAGTCACTCTCTATTTACCTTCACTCAACTAGCTCAACTATTTCTTGACCACTTTTCAATTAACATAACTAAAAAGGTCTCCATCATGGACCTATATTCTATCAGACAATTCCATGATGAATCAATAGCTAATTTCGTTTCTCGATGGAGAAGTTTAATCAACCAACTCTCCTTTTCTTTACCTCAACCTGAGCTCATTGAGCTCTTTTCACAAGTGTGTGCCAAACACATCTCATCTACTTTGTGGGTCCAAACATTCTGCACATTTGACAAAGCTTTCACCATGGCTAGGAAGCTTGAACTCCATGCTGTTGAAGAATAGTTTTATTACCAGTCACTCTCTATTTACCTTCACTCAACTAGCTCAACTATTTCTTGACCACTTTTCAATTAACATAACTAAAAAGGTCTCCATCATGGACCTATATTCTATCAGACAATTCCATGATGAATCAATAGCTAATTTCGTTTCTCGATGGAGAAGTTTAATCAACCAACTCTCCTTTTCTTTACCTCAACCTGAGCTCATTGAGCTCTTTTCACAAGTGTGTGCCAAACACATCTCATCTACTTTGTGGGTCCAAACATTCTGCACATTTGACAAAGCTTTCACCATGGCTAGGAAGCTTGAACTCCATGCTGTTGAAGAATAATTTTATTACCAGTCACTCTCTATTTACCTTCACTCAACTAGCTCAACTATTTCTTGACCACTTTTCAATTGACATAACTAAAAAGGTCTCCATCATGGACCTATATTCTATCAGACAATTCCATGATGAATCAATAGCTAATTTCGTTTCTCGATGGAGAAGTTTAATCAACCAACTCTCCTTTTCTTTACCTCAACCTGAGCTCATTGAGCTCTTTTCACAAGTGTGTGCCAAACACATCTCATCTACTTTTTGGGTCCAAACATTCTGCACATTTGACAAAGCTTTCACCATGGCTAGGAAGCTTGAACTCCATGCTGTTGAAGAAAATAAAGTCAAATTGCATAGTAAAAACCCCAATGCAAAATCAAATGACCCTTCCTCCAAATCTTCTTCCTCCAATTCCAAATCCAAGGGATCAACAAATGCTATGGTACTTAGATCATCATCATCAACCAAAACTAACCAATCTGAACCTTACACATCTCAAAGCATTACATGACAATTCCAACAATGATACGTACAGCATCAATATAATCCAATAGGAGAATCATACGCATCTATGTTAGATAAACTAGTCAAGCAGGGAGTCCTTAACCTCCCTCAAATTTGACCACCACCTCAATTTGATCCCTCACATGCCATCCCTACATGGTATAGGGAGAATGACTTTTGTGACTATCACCATGTCAAAGGCCATGACACAAACAATTGTAAAACCCTCAAGAACATTATTCAGGATATGTTAGACAAAGGTGATCTTGTCTTGGATAACCCAAATGCGCCGCCTAACCAAAACATAGACATCTTTAGGCAACCATTCCTTAACCATCCCCCTAGCCAAAACAACGTATAGACCATGGCCGATGACTCCCAAGAGTGTAATATCCGCATGATCAACACGGTCTCTCCTTTCATGCCTAACCAACCTCTCCCACAGTTTGAAGAGGTTAGTCAACCTATTTGTCCATCACAGGTAGAAGAGCCTTCTTCTCATATTTGTCCACCATAGGTAAAAGAGCCTTCTTCTCCTATTTGTCCACCATAGGTAGAAGAGCCTTCTTCTCCTATTTCTCCTCCACAGGTGGAAGAGCCTTCTTCTCCTATTAGTTCTTCATCTACCCCTCTTATATTAGAGGATGCTTTAACCATACCAACACCACTAGCCCCACCTTCATCCTTCCTACTACTAATGGAGGACCATACCTTTCCTACTCTTCAACCGCAAGTAGAAGGTATAATCATCCCTACCCTCTATCCTCTTGAGGAGTCACATTCTCCAATTCCTTCTCCACTGAGAGAAGAACTTGTCTCTTCACCTACTTCAACCAAAGATGATCTAGTAATGGCTCTCTCACACCTATGGCCCAAGATCACTACATCTAACATATTTCCAGTCTCACAACCACCCACATCTTCTAAAAAACCAAAGCCTCATCCAACATCTTCCAAACCATTCTCTAGACTGGCTAAAAACTTAGGATTTCTCCATTCAAGGAACTTAGAACATGGGGCATTATGGGAGTGACTCAAAGCTCCTTATCTTACACATCCCATTTCATCTCGTATTGTCGACCCTTCTGTGACAAAATCTCCAAGAGTCACCAACGAGGACCAGGCTTCTACTTCAAAATCTTTAGAAGCTCAACCATCCACATCCAAGCCTAAACCCTCACAAGTGACTACCATACCAAAACAGGTTAAATCTCTTGGTGTTCACCCCATATCGAAGCTCATCACCCACAAGTGAAGGTAGACTTGAACCTTGCCTTACACAATAGTGGTCCTCAAACCAAACTACAGAAGGCCACTAAACCATGTCGCAGAACTCCCCCACCATCACCATTGCCCTCTATTTTGGGCCCACATCCTTCTACCTTAATAGGAGTGCTCCCTACTCCAACACCTAACAAAAACAAGTTGCCTCCATTTCCCCCTTTACCCACCAAAAACATACCTCCTCTAAAAAATTTGGCACCCCTCACAAAGAAAGTGTCGTCTACACGAGTGGCCACACCACCAACCCAAAAGGTGGTATGGAAATTTCCCTCAACAACTCCCAAACAAAAGTCATCAACACCTAGTGCATTAACAAGCATGGACCCATTAGTGGGTTCATATGCTTTGATAATATGCCAACTTTTGCAAACTTCTAGCATCACTCTCCCATTTATTAAACCATTTCAACCTCTCAGACCAAAACCATCTTGGTTCGATGACACTAAAATCTGCTTATATCATCGCTCACCTAGGCATGACACTAAAAATTGTTGTGCCCTCAAGGTTGTCATTCGCCATTACTTGGAAAAAGACACCCTTCTTGTTGAGGATACTATCAACAAATCTCCAACACCGTCTAATGTCTTCCCAACCTCTCCACCTTCATCAGGATCCCATCATCAGACTATGGTCCCTTTACCTCCTTCGCCCCCTTTATTTGAGATTAACACCATCAATGTGGCCACTAGGTCACAAACCTTAAAGGATAAAGCAAAAGAGAAAGTTGTTATTCCTTGGACCTACCCATTTGTCAAACCTGCTCAACCACCCAAACCCAAGATTTCTATCTTGGGTACATCCCAACCCACTTCTTCGGAGGCAATCCGTGATTTTATGGTGAAACAACTTCACCAAACTCCCGTGAAGATGACTTTATATGACCTCATTCAAAGCTCTCCACAACATCGTCAAGCTCTAATCAAAGCTTTACAGGTAGTAGAGGTCCAACTCGAGGACTCCCAACCACTAGCTACCTTAGTCCAATCATTGCCCACTGTCGCCTCTATTACCTTTAGTGATTCTGAAATTCCTACCTAACTTGGAAGATCAGGATGCTGCCCTTTTCATCACAGCCTATGTTGATCAAATTCACGTTAAGTGAGTTATGATTGATGGGGGTGCCAACATCAGTATCATTTCCACCCATGCCTATGACCAATTAGCCCTCCCAAATAATTGTATGTCAAAGACTAACGCAATTCTTTGATCTTTTAATGACTCCACTGCCACTACCATTGGCACCATCATCTTACATATTCGTGTTGGCCCATGAACAATCCTAGAACTCTTCTACATCATCAAAGGGGAGTTCCAATACAACATGTTATTAGGATGACCTTGGAGCTATGCCATGGCCTGTGTCCCTTCTACATTACACCGTTGTGTCAAATTTGAACATGACGGTCAAGTCCATGTCATTCCCGCAGACCCCTCCCCTTTCAAGACATGCAACACAACTTATCAACCTAGCGATGTTCTCATTCCTTTAAAAACATCAACCCAAACACCACCTCCACCCATGGAAGCTTCAACAAGTGCGCAAATGGCGGTTACACCTACACCACCTCCTCAAGTGATAACAAAAGACCCTATGGAAGATACCTTCCAATGTCTTTCACTTGGGGAGTATCTTTTACTCACCTTGGACATGTTCTAGACTCCTCAAGAGTATGGACAACTTCATCACAATCCTAGCTATATCTCCATATATCTCCACTAACATCAACCTCATCAGTACCATTGACTCTAGTCCACACGATGTTTGGTATAAACAACTTGTTGACTACTTAAATTTTTCTATTATCCCTCCTGATCTCTCTAGCAATGCGCGATGGGATTTTATCAAAAGCACAGCTCAATATACTATGCTAGGGGGTCTTCTCTATTAAAGAGGTTTCGATATACTATGCTAGGGGGTCTTCTCTATAAAAGAGGTTTTGATAGCCTCCTTCTTTGATGTCTAACCTCCACTAAAACATCTCACGCTATCAAACAAGTCCATGATGGGATTTGTGGAGGGCATTTTAGTGGTAACTTGGTTTCAAAGCACATCATTCACCTAGGCTATTATTAGCCCACTCTTCACTAAGACTATAGTGATTATGTTCAGAGTTGTATCAAATTCCAATAACACACTAACTTACTTCACATCCCTAGCCATGCTCTACAAGTTGCTAAGGACTTCTATCCCTTTTCACAATAGGGCTTAGACCTAATCAATGAGATTAACCCCCATTCATCTCTCTAACATTAGTCCATTATCACTGTAATTGAATACTTCACTAAATGGGTGGAAGTTATTCCCCTCATCTCCACTAAAGCTGACAAAATTGTCGACTTCATCAACCAACACATCATCTATTGTTTTGATGTACCCCACAAGATCATCACCGATAACAAAAAATCATTCAAAAACAAAACTATCCAAAAACAAAACTATCCAAAAACTTTGTGACTCCTTTGGCATCAAGCTCAGCTTCTCCTTGCCTTACTACCCATAAGCAAATGGGCAGGCCGAGGCTTCTAACAAAATCTTAACCAAAATTCTAATGAAGGTGGTCAATGATACTAAAAGGGATTGACACATTCACATTCTCTTTGCTTTGTGGGCCTATCGCACTAGCATTCGAACCCTTACGAGTGCTACACCTTTCTCTTTAGTGTACAAAACTAAGGCCGTCTTGCCTCTTGAAGTACAAATACCTTCTTTACGCATCTCTTTGCATGACATACTTCCTAACAATGACTTTCATCAAGATCGGTTGGCTCAACTTGAGTTACTTGATGAACATTGCCTTGCTACCCTTAACCATCTCCATGTCTATCAAAATCATATCAAACATGCCTATAACAAAAATTTGAAAGAGTGAGATTTCAAAATCAGGGATCTCATCCTTAAAGAAAACCAACACATGACCAATATGGAAAGAAGTAAATGAGGCAAGTTTGCTCCTAATTGGCTCAGACCTTATATCATAAAACACAAGTATGGATCAGGGACTTATCGTCTATCTTCTCTTGAAGGCTGGCTAGAACCTAAGCCCCTTAATATCTTGCATCTATGCCCATTCTACTGTTAATCAAATACTCAATCACTTGATATTTAACTTGAGCTCATCCCTTGAGCAACCCCTGTCATCCTCATTCCTATTCCCTTCTTTTCCTACAAACATTAGTTAATCCTTTTGCATTAATGCTTTGTCCTACTAAAAGGGGAAAACCTTAAAGCTCTATAGTCTAGTCTATGACTAAAACTTCAGTCCCCAAAATCTTGGGATGCCTAACAAAAGGTCATAAAACTATAAATGTAGACTACTCCCTTGAAGGACAGCTGCATAATTGCTATAATTGATAGACTGCTCCCTTGAAGGATAGCTATTCAAAGACATTCAACCATACAAAGCAAAATATAGACCAATCCCTCAAAGGATGGCTATGCCCAAGTCTTGCTACAAACAACACACTCTCAGAAGCTTCCCACGTCGATCAGCTTCACATATGACCACAAAACAAAATAGCAATCCCACATAGACTTCCCGCATTGATCAGTCTACCAAAAAAAAATTGACTGACAAGCTATTAAGTCATGGACTTGCCTATAGTCGTTCTTAGGGTCATCTATAAAAGGGGCAAAGTTATCCTTGCTAAAAAGGGTTACATTATCCTCACATCTCACATCATCAAACCTATCACCCCAACATACTCAAGGGATTTCGATCTCACTTAATGTCAAATGATTTGAATACTTCTCTAACACCAACCAATCGTCTACGATGTAATGCATGAACAGGGATTTTGTTTGCAAAAACCTGATCTATGCTGTCAGTATAGTCCTTGTCAATGAAAGAGCAACACACCTTTCACTTCTATTTTTACATCTTCATCACATACAACCAAACCCAACCAAACCAATTCAAACCAAAACAAACCAATAACATGACATCATAAATCATCATAGCCCATTCACAATAGTTTCTATGGAAAATAATACACATGGAAACTATCGACCAAACTCAATTTATGTCAAGCATATACCATCACCAATATGGGAACGTGCTGAAGCATAAATATACTCATTTCATTTTTAGCATACCTCCATCACCAATATGGAGTTAGGAATGAAAAACCACATAACCAATGTTACAGAATACACCATCACATAATATGGAAAAGGCTATAACATCATCATACATTCATCATTTCAAGCATGTAACATCACACATATGGGACATGCTAACAGACACTAACCTGAACAAAACAACCTATCAACCTCTTTGAACTCCTTTATCCCTTTCTAGGGAGAACTACATTGGTCTAAGGCCCTTCAAACAGGGGCTATGTAGGCAGCACTCAGTTGACATGGAGTCTTCTAAGGTTAGCTTGGCCATCCATTCACCCATTCATCTCCCTAATGACTTTGGCCATCACATTCATTTATCCATCTATCTGATGGACCAACCATATTACCTTTGACCATGACTTAACCTAGTCCAACCCACATCCATAACCGACTCTCTTCCTCCCTTTTAGGGAGAACTACATTGGCCTGAGGCCTTTCAAACAGGGGCTCTATAGGTAGCACTCAGTTGACACGGAGTCTTCTGGGGTTAGCTCGGCCATCCGTTTGTTCATCTACCTGATGGACAAACCTTTTAACCTTTAACTATGACTTAACCTAGTCAAACCCAATCCATAACCTACCCTCTTCTTCCCTTTTGGGGAGAACTACATTGGCTTGAGGCCCTCAAAATAGGGGCTATGTAGGTAGCACTTAGTTGACATAGAGTCTTCTGAGGTTAGCTCGACCATTCATTTGTTCGTCTACCTGATGGACAAACCATATAACCTTTAAACATGACTTAACCTAGTCAAAACCAATCCATAACCTACCCTCTTCTTCCCATTTGGGGAGAACTACATTGGCCTGAGGCCCTTAAAATAAGGCCTATGTAGGCAGCACTCAGTTGACACAGAGTCTTCTGAGGTTAGCTCAGCCATTCGTTTGTTCATCTACCTGATGGACAAACCATATAACCTTTAAACATGACTTAACCTAGTCAAAACTAATCCATAACCTACCCTCTTTTTCCCTTTTAGGGAGAACAACATTGGCTTGAGGCCCTTCAAACAGGGGATATATAGGCAGCACTCAGTTGACACAGAGTCTTTTGAGGTTAGCTCGGCCATTCATTTGTTCATCTACATGATGGACAAACCATATAACCTTTAAACATGACTTAACCTAGTCAAAACCAATCCATAACCTACCCTCTTCTTCCCTTTTGGGGAGAACTACATTGGCTTGAGGCCCTTCAAATAGGGGCTATGTAGGTAGCACTCAGTTGACATGGGGTCTTCTAAGGTTAGCTTGACCATTCCTTCGTCTGTCCATCTAATGGACCAACTATCTATGCCAACCCAAAATCATGACCAAACAACCAGCCCTGACACTATAGAAGTCACCTTAGATTTCTTAAGGGGCACATTGGAGATCGCATACATCTCCCCATCCAGAACACACACTATACTTGAGATGAGTTATATCTCAGCTGGACTCAACCAATGACCTTGGAGATCGTGATTATCTCCTCAGACCATGACCACTTCTGAAATAACTTTGCCTTGGTTGTTTTGATTGCATATATTTTATCTCATGAATAGTTAGCAAATTGTACACAACCCACATTATGACCCTCACACGTATTGTCAGATCGCACTCTAGTTGATCCTCAATATTTGTGACATTTTTGTGTTTTCTAGGAGCACTTCCTGAGCCTGGGATACTTGGATTATGATGACCATTGGAGCTACAGCTTTAATCATTTAACCCAATCAGCTATGACTAACAAGTTGGAGCCCAATTACTTCAATTTTAGCACTCTTCGACCTTTGACTATGTCAATTTGACCTATCTATCACATGAAGTGGTATATGCACAATCCCAACTATTGCAGCGTTCACACTCCAACTTCACCATACACATCCACTACCTATCAAATTGGCACCCGATATTAGGTTACCTTCCCTCAACTCTCACTTTGAGGGAGAATACCTCATCCCTTACCTGGAGCAACCTACACCTCATCCCATATCTAGGGCAACTTACTCCTATTTTTGTCTTGTAGTTCGTCAGAACAACCAACAGGACAAAAATGACCTCATCTCATACCTGGGGCAACAACACCTTATTTTTGTCTTGCAGTTTGTCAAGAACAACCAACAAGACAAAAAGGGGCAAATGTAGACACCTAAATAGTGTCAACCCCCCTTGGTCCCTTTCTAACTTTAACATGCCTAACCTATACTTTATTAATTTAAAATACATATTTTAAATTAATCATCACCCTAGACACCTCACCTTGGATACCTCTCCCTTAGACCATTTATCACCCTATGACTAATCATAATTACCTAAGAACTATTCCTAGCCTCTCTCACTAACCCCCATGCCTAATAAATATACCTTTGGACCGTTCACCAATGACAACTAAACTTGGTAGATGGAGGAATGGGAAAAAGGCTAAAAATAGCCTTTTTACCCATTCTCTAGCCGTCGATGTTGGTTAACAGTCGGCTGATGCTGGTGGAATCAGCTGACATCAGTTGCTTAAAACTAAATTCTAACCTCGGCTCTTGGGCCCCAGAATTGAATTCTCTTAGCACCCAAATCCGAATTCTCTTGCTCCTCGACTCTCTGCATATCAAAGGTAGGCTTTGGGATGAGGCATCAACATTCTATCATCACTCTCCAGGCTAAGAAACTCTACAGAATTCACTCCACACTGGATTGAAACATTATATGAGGTCTTCGGCATCAGCCATAACGAGAACAAGTCTTCTACACTTCTGGTTCTCCACCAAGAGCTAAGTATTCTTCTGGTTTATATTTTAGTATTTTTAGAGTGCATTGGTAATTAGTCCATTGGCTATTTTTGAGTACTATTGAGACCAAATCCAGCTTTCTTCCTGGAGAGGCTGAAAAGCCTTTCTTTTATCCTGACCCATTTTGACAACCTGTCCCCTACCTTTGTCCTTCCTAAGACTCTGTCCACTATCTTGCATCCCTACACAACCCTTTTGAATCTCCCAAACCATTCTATTGACCACAGACATACCCTAAAACCCATCCAAGGCCCATTTCCCCTACCGACATCGGCATCAAGGCCCATTGCCCCCACCGACGTCGGCAGCCTAACCGACGTCGGCAACATTGACCAACCGACGATGACAGACTAACTGACATCGGTGACTGTGAGAGGTAGATTACAGAATTAGGTATGCATTATCTATTTCTCTTCTTTAGTCTTTCATTATTTCTCTTTCTAGCAACACTCTTTTGTCAAATAAGTGGACTGTCATCCCTCAAGGAAGTCTTTGCACTTCTGGGACCGAGCTTTGCTTGGCAGTCCACCATATATCTATCTAACATTTTCTTTGTTTAAGTCTTTCTTATCTACAGGTGTCATCCTCCACAGCCAAAGAGGATCTCCTTCAATCGTCTAGATACAGTGCGCAACTTAATCTGGGTATCATCTAACCCTTGACCATTTAACTTTAGTTTCTTATTTCTTCTGAATGTAAACAAGCGAAAATGAGTAGAAACACTTATATTTTGGATTTAGTGGACTACATGTTTATTTTAGAAGTCTACATTTGAATTTGAGTAGCATCTTAATTTTATCAACCCTACATTATAATTTTATTGTACTAAGTTTTTAATTTTCTAGCTTGAGTTTCAATTCAATTAGATGCATTTTATTCCTCTAAAATCCCAATGTTATATTTTTAATTGGCTACATTATACATTTCAAACTATGTATTATTAATTCAATTTAAACCAACGTATTAATGCCATCTATGGCTGCGTATTAGTTTTGTTAGCCTGCATTTTTAGACTACATGTTTATTAGTGTTAAGTTTTTAATTGATAGTGTTGCATATTATCTAATAGAAGCCTGCATTTCAATCTGATTAACCAGTGTTGAATTAATATGTTTGCATTTTCCATTTGTAATAAAGCATTATAATTATCATATGGAAAATATTTAGATGCAACATACTCCTTTAGACTACATAATATCTTTTAAGAGTGCATTTTAAATTTCCAATAGGCCAACATCTTAATTGATTGTATAGATGGTGTCTGGTTAGAGAACAATTATCAAATTGTAGTGTAGGAGTTTAATTCTAACTTTAAATTGGTGAGATGGAAAGTTATTATGGTGAATTGAGTATCTAAATTCACTCCTTTACAATAATAGTAAAATCAAATGCATGTGGGTGCATTAAATTAACTAGAATATACTTTAAATAAATTTGTTTGAAAGTATAAATATTGATGGAATAGTAAACCATTAGGTTGATGATACATTATTCATATTAAATTGGAAGTAAGGTTATTCTTATTTTAATTGATTGCTTTTGGAAATACATTGCACGCCATTTAAATAATTAATACATGTAATTTTTATATTTATATAATCAGTTACCAATACTATTATTAGGAATATTTCATTAGAATCCAAAGTGTGCTAAATAACTAGTAGTTTAATTTTGACATACATGCAAGGATAGTCTTTATTTAGAACATACTCAGATGGTATGATCTTGTATGCAAATGTATTTTTTCATCATATTGTTCTTTTTGTAATATTAGCACATGTTGGATTTATTATGAATTGATGGATAAAATGTATGAATAATATTATTCTATTCTTAGTTTAGGGAAAATATATAAGAATTTTTGAGTTATATATACTATGTTATATATGCTTATATTATAATCTATATTGATAATGCTAACAAGTAGTGAGATGGATTCCATTATTCTCTGTAGAACTACCAATGTTGGAAGTAAATAATATGATCAAGTGGTGTGTGATGAAATAGACTAATCTGGATGATCGTATGTTATTTAGAAACTTTGGATAAAGTAATGTTAGATATACATTGTCATTTCATATGTTTGATTTGCATGTTGTGCGCTATCATGGTAGAAACTATATTTTCTTTATGATACATGTCATGTAGTATAAATCTTACAACACATGGGGTAATAACATGTCTCTTTAGATTTTTTTAGTATTCTATCTACCTATCCATAGAGGGAGGGCCATTTCATGACAAGAGATTGTGTGAGGGATTGTTGGTCCACGGTTAGATTGGAAAAGCACTCAGATGATGCTATCCCTCCCCACTATAGTACTTACCTAGAGACAACACTTGAGATTATCAATTATACACAAGTTGGTTTGACTTGAGCTCTGGATAGCTTGGTATCTATTTATTGTATTAGGTTATTTGCTTGAAGAAAATAGAATTGTCATATATAATTGTTAAATTTGAATAGTAGTTGCTATATCAACAAACCAGCCATAGCTGTGTTATATTGTATTTACTTTTCTTAAAATTGTATAAGATAAATATTGTATTCAATATTTGAATTTAGAAGCACTATTATTCTAGTTTAGTTTAGATATGTTGTAATGTATTATTATGTGAAATGAATGTATAGTTAATTTTTTTTAAGAACAAAATTTTACTATATTTTCTAAGTACAACTTGAGGGGTTGTAATAGTGGTGATTTAGTCCCATGTAAAAATTCCATGTGTGTTGTCTATAGGAATAAGTATCAATTTTCATACGTGATCCTTCAAAAGTGATTGGTATTTCTTTTACAAAACAACATCCCAAACTAGTTTGTCAAATGTTGCAGAAAATAGAATTGAAGTATCTAAAAAACATGGCATAAAGAATTTATACTATAAATGTGAGAGTATGTGTGAGGAGGAACAATTGAATCACCAAAAAAATCAGCCAATGATTGAGTAGAAGATTCCCCTTTAGGCATAGGCTAAACATGAACAAATTTAATATGTAAAGGAGGTGGAATTACCTCATCCATGTCACTACCAAAGACCAAGTGCATAATAATAAAATAATGAAGAGGTGTTGAAGGTGCCTAATCCAAGTCATCCACAAGAAATGGTGGAGGTGTCTCATACCCCAAAAATCATGTCCTTGCAAATAATTGAAATAGGATAAGAACCAACAATAGGAGAAGGAGGTGATGATGCCAAAGGTTCCTAAGAAATATCACCATCAAGAATAAAATCCTCATTAGGAGTATTAGGTGATGGAGGAACATCATCTATGTCATCAACAAATAGATCCTTGTAAATACAAGGAGGAAATACCATATCCAAATCGCCATTAATAATCAAATCCTCACAAACTAGAGAAGATGGAGGAGAAATAATAACAATGTCACCAATAAAATAATCATCACTAAGAGAGGGAGGAAATGGAAGAGGAACATGTGAAGGTGAAGTGACCTCCCCAAATAATGTTTCAATATCATCCCAAGATTCATTTGGTGATTTGGCATGTGAAACATGAGACTACAAGTTATTCGAAACATAGAGGCCAATAAGACAAATGGCCTGATCCTGTAGAGACTCAATTCAAGAAATATATTATTCCTCAATAAAAATGAGAAAGTTGCAAAGAACAACTCCCAAAATACCTTTCATCTGTAAGTGCAACTTCATACAAAACATAGAGGCAAATAACACAAATGACTCGATCCTGTAGAGACTCAATCCAAGAAATATATTCTTCCTCAATAAAAATAGGAAAGTTTCCAAGAACAACTCCTCAAATGCCTTTCATTTGCAAGTGCAACTTCATCTTCATTTTTTATGTGTCATAGTTATAGGTGTTGAGGGATTCAAAGAATGGATTCTTCATTATTGTAAGGAGAAGTTAAAGAGGAGAATAAAACCCCCCCACAAATAATAACTCTATCTTTTTTAAAAATTTGATAAGAAGAAATACACCTGACATAAAGGTTTATCTTTTGAAAAAATATATCATTTTCCAATCAAAAGAGAAAATTGAAAAAAGTCACTAAGTTATCTCCAAAATATCACATCATCAACAAAAATTATACGTTGATACCACTTAAAAAGTATCCTGTGAAGAGTACAATGGGGTGGCACAAAACTACATGGTACATTTAGAAAACAAATGTCAGAATCCAATCATAATGAGCCCAAAGTTGGGAGGAATCTAGGGATGCCATTCCCCAATGAGGTTAAGGAGCAATAGGGTTTGGGGAAAGAGCCCTTGACATGCTCTCTATCACAGTACAAGGTGGGGTCAAGCAAGAATGCCCTTGATGTTAAAAAAAATTGAAACTTATACAACGTTTAGAACGACCCAAAATATCACGAATTTTTACAATAAAAAATGCCCCCTTTTACACAATAAAATGCAATCTTTTAACCAAAAAATAATGATCCCCCTTACAATTAAAAAATTTACACCCACCAAAAAAATGACCTTCCCAACCCTTTATTTATCACACCCCTACTTAAACTTGTGGTCTCTGCTTAAACTTGTTTTTGTTTTGTTTTTAAAGTTCAAAGTGAGGCTAGACCCTTAATCCTTTATAGCAAGAAGATTTTTAAACTTGGCATCCCCAATAAACACATAGACAATTTCAATAGTGTCTATATCAAAAATGTTTTTTATATTATAAAAACTACAATTTAGGTTTTTTTAAAAATAAAAAAAACACATTTTGTAATTAAATTGTGGGTCATCTAGACTATTGGCCACAATTTGTAGTGAACCTGATAGTGAGTGGAAGGTTGTGGATGGTGAATGTGAGGAGGGTAGAGAAGCATTTTTTGGCATTGTTAGGTTACCAAATGGACTATGTACTTGTAGGAAGAGCTCAAGATGAGTAGATTAACCTAAACAAGTCCATGAAAGACTTCACCCATGTGGAGATGCTGACATTAAGGAGCCAATCGTAAAGGAATATGAACACTGAGAAGAATATTGGGGTCTCAAAGACTATTTTTTGGATCAACACAAGACTTGTTGGATTTGAGTTTTTATTATTGAGTTGGGTGCCAACCAAAAAATTGGAGAGTTTCACCTTTAGGAAGAGCCAAGTAGAGTTAAAGCTTTAATGGTGATGATGGAGGTAATAATGCCAAGGCTATGGGCCATCTAATATTTAAAAAAGAGGCTTGAGCATGTGAATTGAAAAAATAAATAGGTAGTTCTTGAACACCCATAAAATAATAATTATTGTCTGAAAAATGTATTAGGTGTTATTGATGGTGATCCAACAAATGAAATGCCAAAAAAAAGTGAAGTCAAAGCCTCATATATAATCTGAATATTATGGCCTAGACAACTTCAGAAGTAATGAAGTGTCTTTCAAAAAACACCATATGATTGGAAAAAGCATGGGAAATGAAAAATTAGATGCAAATCAGATTACTATAAAACTTATACGCCACCTTACAACATATATCCAATGATTACAAGCCCGATATAATAACAAATATAACTCCAATAGATTAAATCAATGTTAATGCAATATCAAATGCAAAATCTTGGAGATACCAAAAAAGAACCAGGTCTTCAAGATAAAATCTACACAAAACAAGGTTGCCAGTGCTGAGTATAAGTAGTAGGAACATTCAGCATAGACTGCGATGCTGAACATTGACCTCCCATTAGTCCCCATCCACTCTGTTAATGATCCTACCAAAAATTTAGCCTTAACCATTGTTATTTATTTAATTGACTGTTGTTTCCATTAACCATTGTTTTTGTATTAACCACCCACAAATGTAGTCATAATATTTAATTGGATGTTGTTTGTATTAATAATTTTTTTTTCATTAACCACCCACTGACGTAGTCACAAGAAGCATTGATAATCAAGCAAAATCAAATTTTAGTTTTTGTTATTTTTAAAACTCATGCCACTTCATGAGCTCTCCTTCTAGAACCTCTTCTTACCCATTTCCCCTTTCCCTTCGTGAGTTCATTTGACATCATTCACTTCATCACCATGCCTAGATAAAGGGTTGTAAACCTTTCCATTATTTGTTTGAAGCCCATCATTGAGATCATGTATTCACCATTGATACTTCGCATATCCTCTAGAGAATATGGTGATTTGAACCAAGGATAAACATATGGCATTACAAATGGTAGAAGAAAAGTACCCATCAGGTCAGTTCTCATGCCCTTTATTCATAAGGTTTTAAGATTATTCCCTTATGTGATGTGTGATATTAAGAGAAGGGCATGCTAGTTTAATTTGCATAATACATTTGGGTTTGTTTTATGCTGATTGTATCGTTAATGGATTTAAGGAATTGATGATTAGTTAGAGTGTAATCATTTATTTAATGCATATTCATTGTTTGTATTGTTGAATACCTAACCCTTGAGCATATTATCAATTTGGGATGGTTTTAAGTTGATTGTATTATTCACTGATTGAAGGAATTAATGATTACTTAGGGCATAATCATTCATTTAATGCATACTCATTGTATCTATTGTTAAATATCCAACCCATGAGCATAATATTGATTTGGGTCTATTTTATGTTGATTATATTGTTAATTACTTGAAGGAATTAATGACTACTTAGGGCATAATCATTTTATATACTAATATCCAACCCTTGACCATAATATTAGCTTGGGTTTGTTTTATATTGACTATATTATATCTTCTTAAAGAAATTAATTATTATTTAGGGCATAATCATTCATTCAATGCATAATCATTATCTTCATTATTGAATATCCAACCCTTGACCATAATATCAGTTTCATTCGATTTTATGTTGATTGTATTATTCACTACTTGAAGGAATTAATGATTAGTTATGGCATAATCATTCATTCAAAGCATAATAATTTTTTACATTATTGAATATCCAACTCTTGAGTATAATATCAATTTGGGTTTGTTCTATGTTGACTGTATTATTGCCTACTTGAAAGACTTAATGATTATTTAGGGCATAATCATTCATTTAATGCATAATAATTATATACATTAGATAAATTAATGATTACTTAGGGCATAATAATTCATTCAACGTATAGTTTATTGACTAATTTGTGCAATTAGGAAATGCTACATATAATTCAGTGAATGCATATGATTTAAATGCATAATCATCATTATATATGTTACACATACAAGAATTTAAACTCTATACCTTTGTATTCTAGTTGAACACTATTTACACAAAACTCCAACTTTTTTCCCAAAACATTAATTACTTTAATCACTCAATAATATAGTCACTGGATGCTTTTGGCATGGACCACCATGTTGGATGTTGATTCCTAATTGGTCACATCCATTTCTTTGTCACTTTTCCCATTGGGCTTAACTGCACTTATTTTTCTTAGTTTTTATTGTTTGTATTAACCACATATTTTTTCCTTAACTATGATTGTTAAGGCATTGTGAGGCCCTATTGATGCAATCATGATGAATGTTAATATTCAAGGAAAAGTGCACTTCAGTTTTTATTTTTTTCAATTATTGTACCCATTCGCAAGCTTAGTTTCCCTTACCCTCTTTGTCACCATGACTAGATAGTAGTTAATGGGTTTTAATAATCCTTCTATTATTAAATTGATAGAGTTATGAACAAATACTAACACAATAAATGTTTTGCAAGCCCACAAGAAACACTTATACTGGATACTACGTTAAGAGAAATATAACATTCAAAGAAACATAGTACTATGTTATCCGCCACTTATTTTCATTCTATCCATTAGTAATAGTAAATAATATACTATAAAGATCCTAAAATCATTTCCACATAGGCATACCATAAGGTGTTCAAGTAGCCAACAATACAGTCAATGGTTTTCCATGAGCTTTCTATTATTAACTTGATTGAGTTATCAAGAAAAATGAACATAATAAGTGTTTTGCAACCCCATAAGAAAAAATTATACATGCCAAAATTAACATAATTATCACTAAATAACAAAAGAGTATTATGTTGATTTCTTGAAAGAATTAAATATTAGTTAGGACATAGTTTATTTTATGTTTACTGTATTGTTGACTAGTTGAAAGAATTAATGATTAATTAGGGCATAATCATTCATTAAATGTATTAATTATTGAATAGTTTATGTAATTATGATAGGATAAATATAATTAATTAAACACATTATTAATTTAATTTCAATCAATACCCGAAATAGAACTCACACTCCCATACTTTGCCTCTTAGAATGGGGCACTAGTACGTAGGGAATTATAATATTGCATGATACTAGTACAATCAAGTATAAAATAAATATGGAATTAGTAATTTTTACATTAGGGAACTAATACATAGGGAATTATACTCTATAATTCAAGTAAAAAATTAATGGAGTGTTTCAATAAAAACTTCATTAAAGTATAACCAAAAGGCTTCATATTATGAGTATACATACACGGTTAGTGAGTAGAGCAGGGGTCAAAATTTTAAACATTTAAATTAAAATTTAAAAAAAGTATACATATTTACACTAATACCTATATAAATGGATCAAATAATGGTATACATATATCAATTATACATAGTCATGAGGAAGGTAATGATATATTCAAACTAGAATATAAAAAAATTATACACGGTAAGGGAAACTCACAACCTTTACATTATTTGTAATGGTATACATAGATCAAGTATTTACATTAATTACAAAAGGGAGTATGTACATATATTAATTTCATGTATAATACCCTTTACATTCTCTATATAATTATCAGATATACTATATATAACAAAATTTTAACTTTATACATTTGTATTCTAGCTTTATACTATAAAGGAATTTGAATGCTTGGAATTTTAACCCCTACTCTATTCACACTATTTTTCATCTTGATACATAAAGGAAAAGAACCAATGAACTGAAACCATCATTCTATATAATGGTCTATTATTCATTATCAATACTAAGTATTATCTTGAGCATTTGGGGTACCCTTCACATAAACACTAAAACAATCATTCATGATACATAAAGGAAAGGAACCAATGAACCATTAGTCTACATAATGGTTTATTTATTTTTATTATCAATATTAAACATAATTAATCATGAAAGGTCCTTAACTAACTGGTGCATTCACATTTCATGGATGGGCTAACATTTGTTAACAACATGTTAAGGTAAACAACTAGTTCATTAGATCCTTTCCTTTATGTACCAAGATGGAAAATAGTAGACTATTATACAAAATGTAAAGGGTATTAAACATACAAGTAGTATGTAGGAAATGAAATAGAGTGTAATAAGATGGGAAAAAATAGATTATTATACATAATGTAAAGGGTATTATACATACAAGTAAGATGCAGGGTATTATAAAGACTATAATAATATGGAAAATAATATAACATTATATAGACTGATGGTTCATATCAAAAAACTACAAAAAGACATATATGTTGTCAATAATCCTATGCAAAAAAGGAATACATTTAGCTAAACATGATTCACAAAAATCCAACTCTTCCCCACCTATTATTAATTGCTTCAAGTAATAAAAAATGTAGTAAATGGATTTCAATGATCCTACTATTATTAACATGATTGAGTTATCAACAAAAACAAACATAATAGGCATTTTTAAAGACCACAAGAAACACGTATATTGAGTACTAAGTTAAGAGAAACATAACATTGAGAGAAATATAGTACTAAGTTACCTTCCACATATGCCACTCTTTTCATTAGTAACAATAACTTAAACATTAGAAACATCCATTCATATCACCATTTAAGGGAATAGTTATACACACCCTCAACATGATCTCAGTCACAAGATAAATGCATGTTTAAGTGCACAATAGGGTAATATCCTTAAATCATTTCCAAAAAAACATATCCAACAAGTTCAAGAAATGAACAATAGAGTTAATGGGTTTTCATGATCCTTCTATTATTAAATTGTTCGAGTTATCAACAAAATTAACATAATAAGTGTTTTACAAGCTCATGCCCATTATTTGAATTAATTGTTGTTTTTTTACTTAACCATTGTTGTTTTCCTTGACATGTTGTTAATGGATGTTATTTTAACTATGAGTGCTATATGTTGGCTTATTTGGTTCCCTACTCCCCTTGAGACATCAGCTGGAAATGCAAATGCTCCTACTGGACAAGGTGACACTTTTGATACCACATGGAGGGATAATTTATCTCATCAAATAATTTAATGTATTATCCTATAGAGAATGGGGAATTTAACTATTGTAATGAGATCAAAATTGACCACACATAGGATAAGGTATAGTTAGTTCAATGCCCTATTCCTATTGTTGATTGAGATAAGGTAATGGGTCATGATCTCTTATACAAGTAAAAATGAAACATCCCAAATATAATGTGAGTAACTTGGCTAACTTTTAACTATTAGTTATTTGAGCTAACTAGGGGTCAACATCTAGTGTGGTAGTCCATGCTAAATGTACTATCTAGTTATGCTTAGTGAGAAAGGCTTATCTTGTAAACAAAGTCTAGCATTATGTTATAAATAAAGTATGTTATATAAGAATTTATTTTTTATTATTTATATTGTAAATAAATTAGGTAGACAGAGTATCAATAGATGGAGTAACTAATGGGGACACAAAGGTCAATTGTAAACATGGTCATCCATGCTGAATTTTTTGGTTGACTAAGTTTAATGCTCATAAATTATTTGGGTTGGATAAATTATTAGATCCTTCATTATGAGTGTAATCAGATAGTATGTTTAACATGAGCTGTCATGTAGGATGACCTCCACTTTCCCTTTGGTCACTTTATCAACTAGTTCTTCATATTTTTTGTTACCCTATTAGCCAGATGAAAAATTTATCTTACATGAAGGGGCATGATATTTAAAAATGATTTGATACTCTATTTATCATCAGTCCATCACTTTCATTATCTTATTAATCCTCTAATGATGTCCCCCACTTATTACATACTTGAATATGAGTTCACGCTGAACATACTAGCTAGTTATGCTGAGAATCAAGGATGTAAGAAGTGGGACCCATTATCAAAGGGATAATGGTAAAATGTAATGGATAAAGGAGATGGTAGATTGAGTATCTAGAATATGTGTAGGTCAAATATCAATGTGACATGTATAGTGAAATGACCAAGGGATGTTCCTACAATTCTCTCTTATAGAATTGGGTAATGGAGAACTAGATTCTACATAGGTAGAAAAGTAATGGAAAATAAGAACTAGTATAATATTTAAATAGGGGAAAGGCATGCAAGTAATAAGCTAAAGTTTAATGGATACTATTTGTGTTTTATTTTTAACTAGCATTTGGCTTAACCCCTAATATTTTCCTTAACCACTGTCTTTTGCCTTAACCCCTGACCTTTGCCTTAACCAGTGTTGTTTGCCTTAACATTTTGTTAATAGATGTTAGCCCAACTGTGAGTGCTAAATATGACCAATTTGGTGGGCCTCATGGACATGTCAGTCAAAAATATGAATGCACTAGTTAATGTTGTATTTAACACACCCGACTCTTTTTCTTTTCCTAAGTAAGGACCCATTACAAGTTGGAAAGGTTTACTTATATTTAAAAGGGTTTTCCATAGGCATTTATATTTATATTCAGTAGTATCAATATTTAAAAGTTTTCATATGAATGACTAATGACTAATATGAATGCATTTGGCAATTTTTTTATTATTTGGGTTTCCACTATGTGACTTATTCAGACTAACCTATTAATATTCTTTGGGACTTTTACACATGTACAATTTTTCAGAGTATGCATAATGATTATAAAGTTTTGGAATTCACATATTTTATTTTTTGCTAGTTGTAGTTGTGTTTTTTTACATAGTTTTAGTCTTCAAAACTTCTATTTAAAAAGTTAGGTTTCAACATTTTTGATCCTTTACATCCTTTTGCCTTTGTGAAAAGTGTTCATCATATATTTTATTTAGAAATTTTGTTCACAGAATTTGGGGTCTTTAGATATTTTGTTTGGAACTTTTGTTCACCAAATTGGGTCTTCATAAGTTTTTTTTAGAACATATGCATCTTTAGAATGTTTGTTCACATATCTTGCTACAACTTTTCCTTCACATATATTACACTTCATACATTTTGTTTAGAATTTATATGCTTCATAAACTTTACGTTTCAAAGATTATATTTGGAAGTTATGTTTTAGAACTTGTGCTGATAGAGGGTTTTTGTCATAGCCTCCAAGAAAGTAGGTGAGTGAGATGACTCCACATGGTAAAATCCATCTACTCTATTATCCTGGAGATGTTCATATAGGTCATGGAGTCTCTAGGCAAGTGGGTGAGTGAGATGATGCCCTGTGGAGAAATCCTACTACTCTATAACCCTGGGGTAGTCCATGTAGGCCTGGAAATGATGTCAAATCTTTGAAAAAGTGGGTGAGTGAGATGACACCACATGGAAAAATATTACTACTTAGACCATGTAGTTTATTAGAGACTAGGTAAGTGAGATTGTAATGTGTGGTGAAATTTCACCTCATAGTAGAAAGAACTATCAATATGTACTTAAAGATTTAACCAAGTAATGAAAGAGTAAGGATAATCCATGTAGAAAGATCCAATCATAACTAAGGACATGTTATCTACACAACTAACAAAGCATGAGCCTAAACTTGATTATCCATCTACCTCTCAAAACTGTTAAAAGGCTCAAGAGAGTGAGAAGGTTGCTAAGTGTTAAAGTGGGAACCATAGAAGCAATACCTGATACCTAAAATTTAAAAGTAGACTATGTGGCATAACTATTATTTCACTAAATTAATGATGAGATGACACTTGTCCAAGGCTATAACATGGCATTTTTTTGAATGTATAGAGAGCCTACATGACATACCCACCAAAGTGAAGTGATAGAATTTACATTAAATGAGTAAAGTAAACCTTGGAGATGTTGGAAATTAATAGCATATAAACTATAATTAAAGTATTCAACTTGAATCTATATCATCAAACTATAAATATCCATTATGCTTCTTGATTATTAATAAACTTGTGTGAACTTTTACTCCATAGAGAACTTGAGTCCCCAGCTAGTTGTGTTTTATTGAGAATTTCTTATAGTAAGCCAACCCAAAATTGAATTATCATGAAAATCATGTAATTGAACTAGATAGCAATGGAATTTTTATCTAAGGAATTTAAGGGGTGATACCACCTTCTATATTCTCGATAAAAGACTCCACAAAATACATCGACACTATTTTCAATTTGACTATGTTTAATAATGAGTATGCTAATTATATAGATCTTTAGGACATATTCAAGGATGTAGATTCCCATTCAAATGAATAAATCATGACATCCTCATAGTGACATCTAATAGCAAACTTGTTACCATTGAAATGACAATAACTACACTTTATAGTTATAAATCTTGAAGTCATGCCTTGTATCAACTTGTTGCAAGACCTATTATTCACTAGTACAATGACTGGAGGTGGATTATTACACCACCTAATCCACATGATATTCATTATTTTTATCTTAGGAGATGACTTATAGAGGTATTTGTAGCTACTAATTACATATACTACATTTTAGGGACACTAGGTGAAGATGTCGAAAAAGATAACCATAATTGAAAATGTTCTAAGGAAATGAATCACTCATGGAGAGGTTATCACTCTCAAAGCCAAGGATCTAGTTATAATTAAAATTTTATTTTTGATAAGTGATTTCACTGATGTCCACATGAATGTCATTTGATGTCAAGGTATATCTAGTGAAGATGCATTGTGAGTGATCTGTGAGGTATGAGATTGTGTACCTAATGTGGTAAGATAGAATTTGAAGGCAACCTATTGTATCTTTTTTGAGAAAGAATTTTAAGTCAACATAATGATTCTTTTGAGGTTGATGTCAAGGTCCAGGATAAGGTAAGCATGTTTGAGTACTATTCATTAAAGTACAAGGTGTCTTGAGAAGCTTAATCATATCATGAACATGTGAATATTGAGCATAAATAGGTATGTAAAAAATTATGACATTACTTAAAGAGAATTAAGGGCATATTATCAAGGTGTATAATCATTAATCAATACTTCAAGTTTAGTTTCCAAGCTTTAAGCACTTAAAAAGCCTAGTCATGACACAAGTCATTGCATTAAGAGACCTTGTGAGAAGGTTTGAGCATAGTGACCTAGTGAGATGGATGCAAAGAGGAATAATAATATGTATTAGGTTTTTTCATCATGCATATGAGTTATTGGATCACTCATGAGAGTCTTAGAGTGAGCCTACATGGGCAGGACCTATAGACCGAGCATGAAACTAAACTAGTTCTAGACCTTACCTGACTTAATGAGGTGTCATGAGATATTTTCAAGGCATATAAAGAATTTATGGTAGTTTTTGAGAATTTTAATAGGTTTTATGACATGTATATGAGGTGTTTATATCTTGGAAAATGTTTATAAGGTTAGTTTTAAGACCTAATGTGACTTGTAGGCCAAGGCCTAGAAATCAAATAAAGAGATGGAAAATAGATGGGGTATTAGGATTATTTTCCAAGGAATGTGTGAGAAGGTAATTTTTTTCAAAGGTTTTTTACATTTTTTCAATCATGTTCATAAAGTTTGAGGTCATGGTTTGTATATTAAGGAAATAAAATGTGTTTTAAGGTCTCTCATATGCATAGACTGAAGGGTTCTCAACTCGAGAACTTTCAAGTGTTCATTGGCACATGTAACCTCTGCATGAGAACTTAATTCATTCATGGTATATGTAGAAGGTTCCTAGATAAAATTTCCAAGCATTGGTTTTTGGAATAAGGGGATAAACATTATGAATTATTATTAAGACTAGAAGATGGTTTAAACCCTCAAAGAACCCTAAAAGTGACCCAATATGAAAGATCTTATTCTAAAATATTCATTATATATTTATTTAGACAATTAATTGATTGGGGGTTAAATTAAACTCTCCTAGGCACTTCAAGGTGTGATTGGTTTGTCAAGAGACTGAGTAGACCTTATAAGAAAGGCCTTGTTTTTTAGAGATTTGCTATAGTAGTCAAAGTTGACCAAGTCAAAGTATGAAAATAATTGGAGGAAAAAAATTGAGACTTTTAGTTTGTGTCCATGGTGGTTTTTTATTAGAAACTATCCCTCAGGGGTGCTAAATTGGTCATCCAAGTTGACCAGTTGCTAATAGACCTAATGGTGTAGATAGTGAAAAAACCAAGAAGTGAGAAGTTGATTAGGGATGTGATACCATGGAATAGGGTTTAATCCAAGTGAATGGAGAGGTTATTAAATACTTTTAATAAATTTTCATATTGGATATGTGTTTTAAGGTCTTTCATGTGCATAGAATGAAGGGTTCTCAACCTGAGAAGAACTTTCAAATATTCATTGGCACATGTAACCTCTATATGAGAGCCTAATTCATTCATGGTATATGTGGAAGGGTATTAGATAAAAGTTCCAAGAATTAGTTTTTGGAATAAGGTGCTAAGCATTATGAATGATTGTTAAGACTAGAAGATGGTTTCAACCCTCAAAGAACCCTAAAAGTGACTCAATTTGAAAGATCTTGTTCTAAAATACTCATAATAGATTTAAATGGACAATTAAGTGATTGGGGGTTATATTAAACTCTCCTAGGCACTTCAAGGTGTGATTGGTTTGTCAAGAGAGTGAGTGGACCTTATAAGAAAGGCTTTATTTCCTAGAGAATTACTATAGCAGTTAGAGTTGACCAAGTCAAAGTATGTAAATAATTGGGGAAAAAGTTTTATAATTTTTTTTTCCATGTTGGTTTTTTATTAGGTTCTGTCCCTTAGTGGTGCTAAACTAGACATCCAAGTTGACCAGTTGCTAATAGACCTAATGGTGTAGATAGTGAAAAAAAACTAGGAAGAAGTGAGAAGTTGACTAGGGATGTGACATCATGGACTAGGGTTGAATCCAAGTGAATGGAGAGGTTATTAAATAATTTTAATAAATTTTCATATTAGATAAAAAAAATTTTAGGTTAGTCTATATGATGTAAATGTTGCTCATAAGTTAACCTATCTAGTGAAGATGAAACAATGAAGATGCAAGTTCATGAGATTGGTCTGTAAGACCAATATTTTTAATTAAACATGGTGTATTTATATTTTATAGTTTAATAATGATATAATAAGATCATCCAAATGAATAATAATTCTCTAAAAGTGTATATATAGGTGTTGAAGGTCACTTTCACCATGACTATTTTTGGAGGTAAACTCATAGATCTGGGTAAGTAAGTTGTAGTGATGAGTTGGAGGATCTTTACCCTATGTTAATATGTATAATTCAAATTATTTTGTTTTTTATGACTTTAATGACCTATAAATTATTTTAAAAATATCATATGTCAACATAATAGGTTAAAATGTTGATGCCAAAATGGCTTGTTAGGTAGAGTGAAGTTTATGAGAGAGAAGGTCAATGAATTAGTCTGCAAGACCAATATGTGCCATTAGTGCTTATGATAATTTTATTTAAGGTTTTTCTAAGGATTTTTTAATATATTTTTTATAAATTTTAATTCCTTTATTGTGTTCTTTTATGTATTGAATATCAAGTTACTCATGACTGGGTTTTGGAGTGTTTTGGCAGTTTTGAGTGGATTACTTATAGAAGAGGGTTTGAGTCTTTTTGCCCTATATTGGGAAGTATAAAAAACATGTTGATGATATTAAGGTCATATATATTATATATGTATTATTTTTTACCATGTTATCTTGAAAATGTTGTGTTTATGCTTTAATTATTCAAGATAAACTTTTTGGGTATGCACATGCCTAATATGAATAGTACTAATGGTGTGCTCCAAGTAGTGGTTTGAGATAAAAGGAATTATGAAGATAAGATGAGATTAGTATGGGTATATTTATGTTACATATTACATTTTAATTCCATACTAAGTGCTTGAATTTACTCCAAGAAGATCAAAGAGTGATGTGTGTTGAGAAGGCCTATTGGGATTAAGTCTTCATGAGAACTAAAGGAGAGATAAGGTCTAATCAAAGTAGATCAGACATAAAGGGACTCAAATAAAATTTTATACATGTATATTAGATGTCATAGAATCCATTATATTTATGAACTAATAGGATAAAAGTGTTTAGCTGACTAAGAAGGATATGCACAAGAAACTTATATAAATACTAAGGATTTTTAGGCCTATTGGAGTGAGAAGAGTGCAAGCAAATAATATAACATATTGTAGAGAAGAATAATGTATTTTATACCATAATAAAAGTGTATATGATCTATTATTAATGTTTTATATAGGTTATATGCATAAGTATCAAGGTCATATGACCTAATCAAGTCAAGAAGAGGGTCAGTTGAGCGAAGAAGGCTATAGGCTAGTTTGAGAGGGATAAAAGTGTGTGAAGAGATGAGAAAGGAGATCATCATATGTTTTATAATAAAAAATTTATTATGAAGGTGATAAATATTTTTATGTGTTTGAGTTGGTGATGAGTCATCTAGGGGTTTTGTGCCTTCTGGCAAGTAGGTCCTTGCTAAAGCCTTGCTGAGTTGGTACTTAACTAGTTGTGGTTGGTGCTCCATCTGAAGTTGATGATTTAATAAAGTTAGTGTTTTTATTATAATATTATATTAAATTTTTAGATATTAGTGGGTTTTCATCCCATTGAGAGTTTCCCATATATATGGTGTGTTGAATTATGCAATCTTATTTCATACTTATATAGTTGATTGTTTATGCATTACTTTATATATATTTTGATGATTGATTAAGTGGAATTGATAAGGAAGTTGTTTGAAGAATAATTAAACCTCCCTCTTAATAATTTTTATTATAACATTTGGTATTATATCTTAGTCTTTTTAAATAGGTCTAAAAATCCTAAAGGTGATCCTAGAAGCAAGGATGGCTAGTCAGCAAGCTCAAGGTGGTTTCTCTACTAGTAAGGCTCTATTATTCATTGGATCAAATTATGCATTTTGGAATGTTAGGATGAAGATATATTTTATGTCTCAAGGTCATGATATTTAGCAGTCAGTTGTGGATGGCTATAGTGTTCCTCCTATTCCACCAACTGATGCAACAGGCAAGAAGGCTAGTGAAAATAATGCCAAGGCAATGAATGCCATTATTTTTGGCCTATAAAAGGTAGAGATTGTAAAGGCAATGCATTGTGTATCATTCAAAGAGATATGGGACAAATGAATACCATATATGAAGGAGACACTAAGGTAAAGATGGCCAATTTTTAGACCCATAGAAGATAGTTTTAAAGTTTGAATATGAATGAAGATGAAATAATTGCATCTTTCCTGTTGAAGGTTGAAGTTTTCAATGTAATTAGAAGATTGGGAGAAGAGGAGAAAGAATATATAGTGTTTCAAAAGGTATTGAGATAACCAACTCTTACTTTTGACTCTAAGGTATCTATAGTGGAAGATATACAAGATTTAGACAAGCTAGAGATGGATGGGCTTCATGGCATCTTGATTGCCTATGAGATGAGAATAAATAAAGGAAGACCTTCCAAGAAGGAATCAAATTTCAAAGTTGAAACGAAGTCAAAATTCAATAAGGTCAAGGATGAATAATGTTCAGATGTTGATGATGATCAAATCATAGCCATGTTTGCAAGAAAGTTAAGGTTTAGCTCAGGTAAGTACAAGGGTAATTTTCCCTTAAAATGTTTTAACTATGAAAAGATTGGTCACTTTGCATCTAAGTGTCCTAACAAGGATAAATATGAACATAATGAAGAACATGATGAAAATCATAGAGATGATAAAAAGGCTTATAATCCTAAAAAAATGAGTTATAAAGTATGAAGATAGGAAAATAACTTTCAAGAATAAGAGAAGCTTTTATACTAAATAAGATAAATATTATGATGTAAGTGACTCAAGTGCATCTAATAGTGATGATGGTAGTAATGAACCTCAACATAAAATAATGAAACTTTGTTCATGGCCATAAAATTAGATAATGAGGGTTACTTAAGTTGGAAAGGCATTATAATTGATATAGAATCAGATGAAGAAGAAGCTAAAGTGAACTTTGAGGCAGAGTTGGTAAGTTCCATAGAGGAGTTAAAGTTATAAAAGAGAAATAATCACAAACTAATTTAGTTAAGGAATATGAGCATCAAATTGGCTTTTTTGAGGAAAATATGAGTAATAATTCCAAAGAGCATGATGAGATCATCAATCAAGTTGAGGCACAGATGGAGGTAGTAAATGCAAGCTTAAAGGTTAAAGAGGTAGAATGCATCAAGTATGAAACTAAAGTAGAATCTTAAAATCTGAGTTAAACCAAGCATTTATCAAGGTGAAGAGCTTTGTGAAGTTTGAAAAGAGCAATGAGGATTTAAATTATATCTTGAATAGTCAAATATTTGTAAGTGACAAGACATGTCTTAGTTTTAAAGAAGACCAAAAGGTGGCAGCTAAAGTCAAAGAGAAGGCTATTGAATATAAGAATATCAACATAAAAAGGCCTATTAAACAACCTATTTATATAAGGTATGCTAGTGAATTCAATGGTTACTAGTTTGTATGCAATCAGTTTGGTCATAGAGCAAGAGAGTGTATAAGACTCTCTAAGAATGAGTCATAGTTAACATCAGTCAAGAGGTATGTATAATTTGGTTTGTTATAATTTTCATAGGGTATGACACATTTCAAGATTTTATCCTAACAAAGTTAGAAGGTTATCAAGTCAAAATAGGAAGTTTGAAGCCCCTAGAGTGCAATAAAGAAGGAAAATGAATGTATGGAAACCAAAGATAGAAAAGATGAGTCATGATCATTCTACAAGCTCAAGTGAACTATTTTTTGTGATAACACATACTTTATATGTGAATTCCAGTCAATAATGCCTTTTGTTAGCTCATATTTCTAATCAAATGGATGATGAAGAGATCAAGCCCATAATGGCAATCAAGCCTAAAAGGGTATTGAAGGACATTCAGTATTGTGAGAGCATGGAGATATAGGAATATCCTAAACTAGTGTTTTTTTAGTTCCCTATGGAAAGGGTTGACTTCATTAGGATTCATGAAGACACTCTTAAATTAGTAGAAGCATAGTGGATGTTTGGTTTGAGGGAGATATATTCAGGGTGTTGACTAAGATTAATCTATGTTGAACTAGTCTTGTAATCTAAGTTATTTTTGAAGGAGGTATGCATGTATTAAGGGGGATATTTTTACTTAAATGTTTCATAACATGTGTTTCAATAATATGTGGTTCTAGATGGCAATTTATTGAATATACTTTGTCATTAATGTCAAAGGGGGAGAAGGTTCAAGAAGGGAGATGAGAGTGATCATTTTGAAGAATGTTTTTCCATTAATGACAAAAGGGGATTTCGTTGAGAATTTTTGTCTATGTCAAGGTTTATTTAATTTGATTTCAAGGTTGATGTCATAGATGTCAAGGTGCATTTGGTGAAGATGCATGGTGAGTGATCTGTGAGGTATGAACTTGTGTACCTAATGTGATAAGGAAGCCATGTGATAAGAGAGAATTTTAAGGCAACCTATTGTCTCTTTATTGAGATATAATTTGAATGCAACATAATTATTCTTATGAGTTTTATGTCAAATTTTAGGTTACGGTAAGTATGTTTGAGTCTAGTCATTAAAGTACAAGGTGTCTTGAGAAACTTAGTCATATCATGAGCATTTGCATGATGAGAATAAAGAGGTATGTACATAAGTATGGAATTGCATAAGGATCATGAAATTAATGTGATCATGGTGTATAATCATTAAGGAGTGCTTTAAGGTTAGTTTTATAACTGCAAGCACTTGAGAAGCCTAGTCATGACAGTAGTCATTGCAAGAAGAGACCTTGTGAGAAGGTTTGAGCATGGTGACCTAGTGAGATGGATGCATAGAGGCATAAGAGGATTTATGAGGTTGTTTTATCATGAATATGAGGCATTGGATCACCCATGAGAGTATCAAAGTTAGACTACAAGAGTAAGACCTATAGACCTAGCATGAAACTAGACTAGTTCTAGACCTTACCTGACCTAATGAGGTGTCATGATGTATTGTAAAGGAATGAATAATTTATTTTACTTTTTTAGCATGTTAATAGGTTTTATGACATGTATATGAGGTGTTTAAAACTTGGACAGTGGCTATAATGTCAGTTTTAAGGCCTAATATGATTTGTACATCAAGGCCTAGAAAGAAAAAAGAGAGATGGTGGAAAAATGGGGTATCAAGATTAGTTTATGAGGTATGTATGAGTATGTGAGTGTTTTAATAGATTTTATACATTTTTTAAATCAAGTTCACAAAGTTGGAGGTCATGGTTTGTATATTATGGAAAGAAAAAGTGTTTTAAGGTCTCTCATGTGCATAAAATGAAGGGTTCTCAACTTGAGAAGAAATTTCAAGTGTTCATTGGCACATGTAAACTATAAATGAGAACCTAATGCATTAATGGTAGATATGGGAGGTCCCTATCTCAAATTTCCAAGCATTGGTTTCTAGAATAAGGGGCTAAGCTTTATGAATGATCGTTAAGACTAGAAGATGGTTTAAACCCTCAAATAACCCTAAAAGTGACCTAATATGAAATATCTTGTTATAAAATGCTTATTATAGGTTATATTAAACTCTCCCAAGAACTTCAAGGTGTGATTGGTTTGTTAAGAGAGTGAGTGGACCCTATAAGAAAGGCCTTATTTCTTAGAGATTTGTTGTAGCAGTCACAGTTGACCAAGTCAAAGTTTGAAAATCATTGGGAAATAAAGTTTGAGACTTATAATTTTTGTCCATTATGGTTTTTAAGTAGGTTATATCACTCATGGGGGATAAACTGATCATCCAAATTGACCATTCACTAACAAACCTAATGGTGTAGATAGTGAGAAAACTAGGAAAAAGTGAGAAGTTGATTATGGATGTGATATCATGGACCAGGGATGAATCCAAGTTCATTGAGAAGTTATTAAATAATTTTAAGACATTTTAATATTGGATAGATGTTTGGGATGTCAGTGGATATGATGGAAATGTTGCTCATAAGTTGACCTATCTAGTGAAGATAAAATAGTGAAGGTGCAAGTTCATGAGATTGGTCTGCAAGACCAATATTTTCAATTAATAATGGTATATTTCTATATGAGAGTTTCATAATTATATCATAGGATAATTCACATGAATAAAAAGTCTCTAAAAGTGTCTGCATAGGTGTTGAAAGTCACTTTCACCATGACTATGTTTGAAGGTAAACTGGTAGATTTGGGTAAGCAAGTTATAGTGATGAGTTGTAACTCTTTTCCCTAAGTTAATATATATAATTCACATTATTTTATTTTTTTTTAAATTAAGTTACCTATAAATTATTTTTAAAATCTTGAAATTCAGTATAAGAAGTTGAAATGTTGAATCTAATGTGCCTTATCAGGCATATTGAAGTCTGTGAGAGAGAATGTGAATAAATTGGTCTACAAGACCAATATGTGCCATTAGTGATTTATAATTTTGTTTAAAGTTGTTATAAGGATATTTTAAATTCATTTTAAGTCCATTTTTGTGTTATTTTAGGTGTTAAATATCAAGTTACTCATAAGTAGGTTTTGGAATGTTTTGGTAGTTATAAGCGGGCTACTTGTAGAAGAGGGTTTGAGTATTTTTTCCCTATAGTGGGAAGTATAAAACACATGGTGATGATATTAAGGTAATGTGACTTCTATATGTATTATTTTTTTCCATGGTTGATTGACAAAGTTTTTTTTATGCTTCATTTTTTCAAGACAGATTTTATGGGTATGCACATGCCTAATATGAACAATACTAATGGTGTGTTCTAAGTAGTGGTTTGAGATAAAAGAAGTTATGAAGATAATATAAGATTATTAAGGGTATATTTAGGTAGAATATGATATTTTACTACCATATTAAGTGTTTGAATGTGCTCCAATAATATCAAAGAGTAACATGTGCTAAGAAGGCCTAATGGGATTAGGTCTCCATGAGATCTAAAGGAGAGCTAAGGTCTAATTGAAGTAGGTCAGACCTAAAGCGACAAAAATAATTATTGATAAATTTATATAATATGTCCTAAAATCCATTATATGTCTGACCTAAGAAGATCAAAGTGTTTTCTTGACTCAGAAGTATATGAATAAGAAACTTGTATAAAGACTAGGCAATTTTAGGCCTATTAGAGTGAGAAGAGTGTAAGAAAATAATATAGCATATTTATTAGCAGAAAAAGGTCTTGTAGACCATAATAGGAGCTTATAGGATCTATGATCAAGGTTTTATATAGGTTATATGCATAAATATCAAGGTAATATGACCTAATCAAGTCAAGAAGAGGGTTAGTGGAGCGAAGAAGGATAGAGGTCAGTTTGAGAGGGATAAAAGTGTGTGAAGAGCTGAGAAAGGATATCATCATATATTATATAATAAAAAAGGTATTATAATTATAATCAATTTTTATAGGTGACTTATTGGTGATGAGTCATCTAGGAGGTTGGTGTCTCCTTATAAGTTGGTACTTGCTAAAGCCTAGTTGGGGTTGGTGCTTAACTAGTTGGGGTTGGTGGTCCATGTCAAGTTGGTGCTTCATTAAAGTTAGTGTTTGTCTTATAGTTATATATATATATATATATATATATATATAATATTGTTTCATACTTGTATAGTTGATTGTTTATGCATTGATTTATTTATATATTGATGATTGCTTAAGTGAAATTGATAAAGAACTTGTTTGAAGAATGATTCACCCCTCATATAAATCATTTTTATTCCAATAGTTTTAGATGGTTATCCAAATTAGAATGGCATTGTTGAATGGATGGTATGGTTATCCCAATATGCACTATTTCCATCTAGAGTGGGTACCATTACTAGACTTGATGATGACTTTTGAGTTGACCTTTGCACGAGGGGAGATAATTAGTGCAAGGCTAAAAGAGTATATTTTAACTAAGGATGAGAGACCATTAGCCAACTATTTATACATGATGTCTTATCAGTTGGATGCTATCATGGGCACCATCTAGAGCCCATCCCTAGACTATGTTAAAAATTAGGTATGTGATTATTTTTATTTCCTCCACATTTATGTGTACATGAGGAGCATAGTCAATTTTTTTGATAATGTCTATCCTCAAATATGGAGGGTAGTCCATGAAAAACCCCTACTTAGAATTTTAGAGAGCATTAACAAGATGTTACGGCTCAGGGGGATTATTGGATTTACCCTGACTACATGGTGATCATGGTCATGGAAAACAAGGTTACTCCATTACATCTCCCAAATTTTGTCCCTGATAAGGTGGCTAAGCAGGTGATAGCCTACCAATTATGGTGGAGTGTAGATGAAGACTTGAAGAAAATGAAGAAAGGACTATTTAATGGTTCCTACCTGATGATAGGCTAAATGAACTATACATCAGGAAACACTTTGGATGATTTGGTAGGAATAAAGAGTATTATTCATTAGATTCTCTACCACATAAAAATTGGGATCCCCATGGTCTAATCCATAAGCATACCCAAGGCCTTGGCATCCCATACCAATATGAGCCTAATGACCATGATTTAATTTTTCTAAGTACAAAAGATGATGTTGAAGTTTTGGAGAGAGTGAAGGTAGCTAGTTTGACTAAGGAGGTTTTGAGGATTATTCAAATAGAGCCTTCTATAAAAATTATTGATACACACACTAAGATTTATCCTTTTGGTGGATGGTAAAATATAGACTACTAAACCTCACATAGTTCCCAACAGCCTCAAGACCAAGGAACCTCTTCTCAGGCACCACCCATGGTGATGAAAATAATTAAGTAGAAGCCTAGTGTGAAGGAGACCCTAGTGGTTTCAAGTTCATCTCAAGAAGGACCATATCACACACCAACACTTACAATGAGGGATATAAAGTAATATCAATAGGTGGAAGAAATTATAACCACTATTAGTGGTACAGGTGGAAAAGAGGAACTAATTTGTATTGATTCTTCAAATATAGAAGAAGAAGGCATACATATTGCATCCTTAGTTCCAACTACTACAACCATGGATGTTACTTATTCCTCCACTCAATAGACTTCCCCCTTTCCTATAAAGACTACATTTTTTTACAAAAGGAAACACAGAGTCCTTAGAACCCCTATGTATATATTTATTGAATCTCCATTGCAAGAGGGCCCAACAAACCATGGATATACATCCATCAAGAGGGAATCTGAAGATGAAGATGAGGATGAAGAGATACAAAAGTCTAAGGTCTTAATCCTTTAGGGATTAAAATGGAAATAATAAATTGAGGGTGAAAAGTTAGGTAAGGACATAGCTCCTTCAATTACCTCAATCCATATTTTGTATATGGTCCCTTTAGTTTCTATTATTTATACTACTATTATTGTTTCATTAGATCCTATTGTTATTATTCTTGTTGTTTCCACAAATCTAGCTATTTTTAGTGTTGAATTTTTTTCTTAAGACCCAAATGTTTATGCTTATACTATTATCATCAATATCACCATTCCCCTTACCACTCCTAAGCCTAAAAATGTTAAATTCAATAAAATCAAAGGTGTTGTGGCAAGTGCACAATCACATGTCTCCATCCAAATAGGATTGCCAATGCCTTCTTCTAGTCTTACCTAGTCCACTTTTGTTGTTTCAAAAAATAAATATGGATAGAAGAAGCCTACATACATTTTCAACCCAATGCCCTAGTTTGGTGGTATTAATTCTTACAAAATCATTTATCCTTCATTAATAGACCCCTTGCAAACACATGATTTAATGCAATCCTCAATGTAATTGTTGGTTGAGACTACTTCTTAGGACATTCAACCAATTGAATATATCCAATTGGTGATTCTTCAATGAGAGACTAATTTGGAGGTCCAAGATTCCTAAAGGCCTAAGTTAACTATAACGTAGCTTCCCACTATAAGTTTTGTCTTTGACAAATCCATAGGATTTGTCCAATGGGTTAAGAAGAGGAAAATTGAGGATGACATTGGTAGAGGTTTATTTTTGGAGGAGAGGCAATATGTTTTATATTTGTCTAAGAGGAAGACCAAGAGATTGGGTGAGTCTGCTTACAAAAAATATTTCAAGTCCTACTTTGGGACTCAAATTAAGGCTTTGATATAACTCTATGAGGGGACTGAACAAGCTAAGTGAGATCTGGAATAAGAGCTTGAACAGGTTAGGGAACAATAATAAATTATTCATGTCCATCCAGAGATTGAAAATGATGTTTAGAGTGTAACCTTTCAATTATACAAAATTTTGGATAACATTAGTTCAATGAGATATGAGTTATCTCCTCATGTCATTGAAATAAGAAAATTATTTAATTATTTAAAGGAAGATGAAAATAAATTAAATTTTCTTGTACTAAATACAACTAAGAAGGCTTATAACCATTTGGATTTGATGACACCATTAGAGGAAGAAAATGCTCTTAACTTAGTGGTCATCTAGACATAAGAGGTCAGGGACTAGGATTCAAGCACATAAACTTTAATCCTTAAATTTTTAGAGCATGAGAAGTTAATCTGACATATTCTAGATGAATTAAAGCTCTCCTAAGCAAGGGACTCTATAGAGAAATTAATAAGTATAGTTAGTTTTGAAAAATTACTTCATCAGGATTGTAACAACTTTAAGTATAGGATCTAAGGGATTATATTAGATTAAATTGAATCAAAGCTCAATTTTTTGAGGAAGAAGGTTATAGAAGTAAAAAGCTTTAGGTGGAGTTTAGGGCCATTAAAGCTAAACATGCATGCTTGCTAGCACAAGTCAGTAGAGTACACATATTATCTCTTTTAAACATGGACATAACTAAGACACACCATGTAATTGGTTAAAAACACTACTAAGAGTTGGAGGCAAAGTAAATGGTTATGGCCCTTCCATCTAGTACCCAACCAACTACTTTAATTCATTTTAATACTTTAGCTTCAACTATGCAACTGTTAACCATAGTTAAACCTTTCTTTTTTGAGGTTAATTTATATTTATATTTCATGAAGAGTTAAATAGTGTAACTAAAGTACTATTTATATATATCATATACATGTAATAATTAGAACCTTTTGTAAGCATGCAAACATTGCATTACCATGAGAAAGTAAGCCTATTTTTGGAAATATAGTTATGATCAATTACAATGTACATTACAACTCACATTCTAATTATTAACATGCAACTTTTATTTTTTCATGGATTTGAGGGATGATGTGACCCCTCCCCAAATATATTTATACATGTAATCAATTTTCATTCAAGGTGGGGAAATTTATTAATACACGAAGAAGTATATTTTGATTGTCATGCAACTGTGATGATGATTTTCCATTCCAATTTTGTGTAATCAGATTTAGTAATTTGAAGTGTGAAAAATATATGGATAATTTTTTTTGTTCTTATTGATGTATTCTCATTTAAATATGTGCAATATCTATTAGATAATTAACAAGTATCATTATTTTCATGTAACTAGGTAAACTATTTCAATTCTTTGATTGTGCATAAGTGTTATCTTTTGATATAGCCTTCTAGGTGTAATCCATAGCTACCGTAGATATCTCTTTGATCTGAGCTATAATATTTTGAATAAGGGTGTGCAACAACAACTGTAAATAATAACCTTTAGTTGAGATCCTAGAGTTTACTATATCAGTTCTTCCCTGGATCTTCTTACTGTGTTTTTATGCAAGTGTGCAACAAATTTTAGCTATAAACATTGGTATTAAAACACTTTTACACAAATATACTGGTCAAAATGTAATCCTTATAAAGATCAAAGTATTATTTTATACCCTACCTTTATCTTTTGAAGTTTGTTTTATCAAGGTCTACCCACTTTAGAATAGGGTCCATCCATCCAATTCAACTAAGTTTTAACTTTATTCTATGTTTCAATCATCCACACATATACCTGATTAAGAACATGAATGTTTAGCCTTCTATTCCACTACATAATTGTTTAACCCATACCTACAACTCATGCCTTAGAGTGGAGTTCACATCCATTGAGATCTAAAAACACTAGAGGTTACCTAATTAAATCAAGGGTGTGCATAAAACCCACATCAATAAAAGAAAGATGGCACTAGAAGGAGAGCCACTTGTGTGCCTTCCCTAGTATAGGTTAATCCCTACGTTTGAGTTAAACTAGAGACACCCAAGAGATCAACCATGTCTAGATCCCAAACTAGTCTTTTCATTTCACCTTTGTTGATCCATTGAAGACATAGATCTATACCAGTTGTCCCCACATATCCCAGGTTAAAGCACCTTCCCTAGTGAGAAATGTCCATCCCATTAATCCTCATATGGCTTAAATTTTGTTAGTTGGACATGCCATTGTATTCCTAGGAGATGTGTATGATTTTCTAAGGAATATAGAGAAGTATCTATCTTATTTCTCCCCTTCAGGAGGAAGAATGATAGAAGAGCATATCAAGTCCTTTAAAGTTACTTTAATATTGATGAATGTCATTGATTAAGATATTGGATGGAGGATTTTCCATTTTACATTATAGGATGTAGCTTATTATTGGTTCCTAAATTTTCAAGATAACTCAATTACTTAATGGAACTCATGTCAGAGTACTTTTCTTTCTCAATTTGGATAAGTTACTAGTCCAAGTGTGGTATATCAATTTTTCACTAGTATGAAGAGGGAGCCTAACGACCCAATCTAAGCTTTTAAGGAAAGATATTAGAAGATATGCATTTGGTTAAGTGCTACATATAAACCACCAATAACACTATCACTCAAAATATACAATAATGCCTTGAATCCCATTATGATAGTATTTTTACGAAGAGCTAGTGCTGCTAACACTCTATCACTGGCCTATGAAGAAGTGATCAACATTGACATGTAGCTAAATCCACACATACCAAAAATTCCTAGTCTTAAATCTAGTTTTTCAAATTTCAATATAATGCCTCATGTGAATTAGAATGTTCTGGCATTCAACCAGAATTGGTTGTATTCACTACCTCTTATGATACACCACATAATGAATTAGAGTTATAGCTTCTTGAAAAACTCTATACAAATAAATGGTCATTAGTAAAACCAACATTTGATCTCATCCAATAGTTTAGTTTCCCAAGGTGTTGATTCTACCAAAGCATGATTAGATTTTATATAGATAATGGTCTAAAATTTGAGTAAAGACTTCTTGGGCATGTAGAAAAAAATGAGTATTGCTACTGGTCTAAATAATAATCAAAATTATGGATTTGAAAGATATAAAATCCTTTCAATAAATCTATAAATAATGCAAAACAACAACCTAATAAGTTGCCATAATTTCACATATTGGAGATAACTCTACCCAATTGGTGTAGAGTTCATAATATATCAAACTATGGTGAAATTGAATACGTTAAATTTTGTACATCATTTGAGATCTTCTAAAGGGAAATGGTAGGGTCAGATTTGATGAACAACCCACTATAAATCCCCTATGAATCTAGTTCCTTAAGCACTTCTATGTTTTTTTTACTCATGAGTTTCCTTTCCCAAGTAAGGATGACAATGTACTAGAGGACAATTATGATAAGGTACATGCCTTCCAACAATATCAAAGAGGCAATTACAATCTGAGGAATAAGTGTAGTCATATAAAATGTGAAAATTGATAACTTGAGTGTGGTTGATGACACCCATCCCATAGGTCCCTTTTGCTTGCTCTCATGACCTTGATAGGCATATTTTCACTGATTCTCAGTCATCTGTAGCCTTCCAGACCTAATCCCAGCTTAACTAGATTTCTCTTTCTATGATAAATATATCCCCCTAGGTCCTGTTAGTTTAGGACTATAGTGCCCAACATGAACTATAATGTTGAGCCCTCTATTTTTCACTTTCAATGCTCCTATCCAAGTTTATTTTTGCCTCCAATAGTTAGTTCCTCCTAGTTCCTATTCATCTTCTTGTCAGCCTAATATGACCACATCCAAACCATAACTAATAGATCCCTATAAAATCCCATTCAAAATTCATTTAGAAGGGGTAGGCAATTATCACAACAAATAAGAATATAAGCAAAAACCACTAAGGCAATTTTACCTTTTATCAATATATATCCAACCAATAATTTTACAAGCACATCCAAATCCTTACACCTATACCTAACCACCTGAAAAACACCCAATTTTAGCATTTACATTTTCATACACATAATTACAAAAAACACATCAAGTGGGAGAACTAAATATGGCTTGATCCCTCTTCAGAGTATTGGTATGTAGGTAACATGCCCACATAAGGGGTACAGATACACATTCAGTGCATATTACATACACTAACCCCCCCTATTTCTAAATTTTTTTTAAAAATAGAATGGATTCTAGGGTTTGAAGACTAAATTAGATATATAGGGAGTTATAAGAACATCTAATAGTCAAAATTTCATAAGTAGGCTCACATGAACACAATGAAAAAAACCCAAAAAGATCAGGTCACCTAGATAATAGCAGTAGAATAAGAATATAACATTGGACCCTAAGGTGTCTTATTTTAGTGCTCCTATCCAATCATAAAAAAAAATCTAAATCTTGATTTGCAACATTGTCCCAATCCTGCATAGTGAATTCTAGACTCTATCTCAGTCATCTCAGTCTGTTTTCATCTAAGTCTTATTTTCTCTCTCTTATTACTATTTTTAAAAACATTAAAATTATAGTCAAATTATACAAATCAGTAGTTTAATTATTTCATATTTATTTACTAATTTTATTACTCTAGACTCTTAACTAAATTAGGACTAATACACCAATATTTCCGAAAGAGTTAAATCATTTGGTGAACCTGACGTGAAACAACATATTCAACAGATTCATGTTTGGCATTGAAAAAACATATAAAATAGATACTTGATAATAAGGATCCTCTACAAGGGAAATTAGTCAAGTAATCCATAGTGACATAGGAACACATTCACAAAGGGTCAAATTTAGAAATAGTACAAAAGTGGCTATTAACGAATAACTTAGAATAATAAAAGGATCAAAAAGTAAAATCAGATCAATAAATAGTATCACAAGCATAGATAAAGCATGAAAAAGATGCAAATATATCTCTTCAAAATAAGGCTCAAATTTCAAAGTAGTATGGGTTTGGTAAAAAATAGCTACATCGGTTTGATTATCAAGGTCAAGGGTTGGGCAAACATGTTCAAGGCATCACTTCTATTCTAGTAGTTGATAATGTTTGCCACCAAGATTTGAGATTTATTGAAAGTACTAAGGAAAATAATTCACAGACATAATTTATTGAAGGAAAAGATCCATATACAATAAAATTCAACACTAGTATTCCATTAGTTCAAGATCAAGATATTGGTGATGAGCAGAACTATACAAGTTACTATTACTTCCAAAATACAAACAATGAATCTGAATATTCAAATTCATATTTATACCCATTTCATTATGCTTCATGATCATTCATTATTCCTTTCTTTTATACATGACAACATGATAGGGAGTCTCTTTCGAGGCTCATCAGCTAGTATCAATTATTCTCAACCTACTTGTACATAGTTTCTCAATTTTTATTATACATAGTCTCCTCATGATTAATTGTACATAGCTTATATCAAAAATACCAAAAATAATACAAAATATGTCAAAATACAAAAACATTCAAATAATTCAAAATTCTAAAAACATTATGATTGTATGCATTATCCATGTTTTACATTTCTACTACTATGCTAGACTTACATTTGTTGTTCTATGCTATTGTTTGTCAATTTATCTACATTACCATGATTCACTTGATCTTATTTGAGTGTGTGCAGTGAAATCTAGATCCTTGATTGATTCACTCTACCTATTGAGGGGGAACCCTACTTCTACATTTGAGACACACATTGATATACATACCTATTGGGGGCATCTTCTACATGACTAAACTATCTAGGTTATGTCATTCCTACACCACACACTCTAGTTATCATGTTGATGTACATTACTTACTAGATTACATAGATTACTTTATTGACACTCACTAGTATATAACACTTGTGTATTTCTTAGCATATACCTAGCCTTGTACTAACATGTCTTGCATAATTTCACTTCTTTCTAGTATATGACATGCTTTCCTTTCTTGCTTTATGTATCTAGATGTGTTTGAATTTATCAATTCTTGTTTGTATCCTATATCTGCCTTAGGACATTTTCCAATATCGTTGACTTCTATTCTTGTTTGTGCCTTAGGACATTTGCTAATGTCCTTTGCCTATAATCTTTTATGTGATTGTGGATTTCACACCAACCTAGTTTATTTCAATTGTATGTGTATGTGGCATTTGAACATGCCTTGTATGCTTGATTTCTAGTTTAAGTGACATGTGCCCATGTCCCTTGTTTTCTTGGACCCTTGACCACTCTTATATGCTTCTTGATTCTTGACTTGTGTGCTTGTTGCTTCTCATTATTTTGAATGCTATGATTGACATCATGCATTATCTTGATTTCTTGGATGACATGATGGACATCATGCTCCATCCATCCATGATAACTAAAAACTAAAAACTATTAAATAACTAGACTTCTAGTTATAATTCAGTACATTGCACATTATATTACATTGTTATATCTATCTAGGCATACCCCTATTGATCTAATAATCTCTCATTACAAACTATGTTATATCTTAAGATATATTATTGATTATCATTGCTATATCATGTATCTTTGCAACATAACACACTTATAGGGATATTTATTCTAAAGAAAGTCATTATAGGGTCTTCATCCTACCCTTAGAAGAGGGGGAGATGAATAAGGGTTTTATCATAGAGATCAGAGCTCCTAACAGTCAAAAAAGTAGTTTTCAAAACACCTAGAACAACAACTAGACATAACAGACTAGGTAGATAGTGAAAATGTTAGAATAGTTACCAAATTTTTCCTAGGATAATAGTGCCAAGATTGGAATACCGCACTGGACCCTCTAGTGTCTACTTTTATCACTCCTTTACAAATAGCAAAAAAACCAAATTTTACAAAAGTAATCAAAAAAGTAGGTTCAATAATAATTTTTACACATTTAAACTAGTTCAAAATTAGTAGTTTTTAGTACACTTTTGCTTAGAGAATCTAGATGTAGGAGGAATCATGACTGACATGATGTATCTTGCTTCTAGATTCAGATACGATAGTTGGTATAACTTCTAGATCAGAATCCATGTTCTAGACACCAGTGATTGGGGGTAATGTGCACAACACATTTATTTTATTTTCTTTTCAATTTTAAGTACATTACCTAGGCATTCTTAGTAGTTGAATTATTTATTCCATCTATAGGTGATTGGTATCATTTTGGAGTGGCTTTCATACAAGACTAACTTCCACATTTTGGAGTGGCTTTCATATAATCCTAGTGTACTAGTTTTGGAATGGCTTTCATACAAGCCTAATATCCATCTTTTAAAGTGGCCAAGAGTGGCTGAGTTTCTAGCATAAATTTGGCTATCCATGCCAACATTATTAGATTATATAAAATTCATGGTCTTTAAGAGCCATCTCATATGACACACATTTCATACCAATATCAATTCATAGCTTTAATTTATAGGGCAATGATGGAGCCAAAATATTAGTTAGCCTTTGTATTCTTGAGCCACCTACTTAGAGGGATTGAACACATAGTCTAAACATCAATCAACACTTGTAGGATCACATAAATTTACTTAGTGGGTGATGATGGAGCCAAAGGCTAGCCTTTGCATTCTTGAGCCACTCTTGGGGAATTGAGCACTTAGCTCTATTTGTGATATTACTCTTGGTATAACATCAGTCAACACATACCCAATATCACTCGACATCACAATAGGTTTAATATTAGTTTACTTACCTGGTAAGGTGTATTCATTCCTTTCTCTTCTTCTCTCTTTTACCCAACTTTGCATTTTATTTTTTAGATATAACATATCTAATAAGAACTGATCTAGTCTTTATTTTCTTTTGCAAATTTATGCTTCAGAGTGTGTTCTCTCTATGCACACCTAGCATCATATAACTTCATGATCTTCACCCTTTCAAGTAAGTTCAGGTATGTTTTCTATTTTTCTTTTATCCTAGTATTTCACTTTGATACATCATTAAAATAAAGGGCAGGCAAATGTAGTCCTATAAAATGTGAAAATTGGTAACTTGAGTATGGCTAATGACATCCATCCCATAGGTCCCTCTTGCTATCTCTCATGACCCTCATAGGCATCTTTTCATTGATTTCTAATTATATGTAGCCTTCCAACCCTGATCCTAACTTAGCTAGACTACTCTTTCCATGATAAATTTATCCCCCCAAGTTTCATTAGCTCATGACTACAACACCCAACTTGGACTATAGTGTTGAATCCTCTAGTGTTCAATTTTGATGTTCTTATTTAAGTACATTTTTTCCTTTAATGGTCAGTTCCTCCTAGTTCATATTCCTCTTCTTGTCATCCTAATATGAGCACATCTAACCCATGACTAATAGATCTATATAAAATCCCATTAAAAGTTCATTTAGAAAGGGTTGGCAATTATCACAAAGCAAGCAAGAATACAAGCAAAACCACTAAGGCAATCTTTCCCATTCTCTACATACAACTAGCCAATACTATTCCAAGTATATCCAAATCCTTACACCAGTCCCTAATGACCTCCATCACACCTAGTTTTAACATTTTCATCTTTATACACATAATTGTACAAAGCACATCAAGTGGGAGAAATACATATGGCTTGATCCCTCTTCAGAGTATTGGTATGTAGGAAGTATTCCCACAAAAGGGGTGTGGATACATGTTCAATGTATCTTACACACACTAACCCCCCTCTTTCCTAAATTTTGTCAAAAACATAATGGAGTCAAGGGTTTAAAGAATAAATCATATCTACAGGGAGTTCTATGGACATCCAACAGTTGAAATTTCTTAAGCAGGCTCACATGGACATAATGAACAAAACTCAAAAAGCTTAGGTCACCTAGACAATAGTAACAGAAGAGGACTATAGCACTAGACCATAGGGTGTCCTATTTTGATGCTCTTATCTAATCATAAAATGAATTCCAAACCCTGATTTGTGACATTATCCTAGTCTTACATAGTGAATTCTAGACTCTATCTCAGTCTATTTCCAGCTTAGTCTTATTTTCTCTCCATTATTATTATTTTTAGAAAGGTTAAAATTATAGTCAAATTATAAAAAATTAGTACATTAATTATTGCATATTTATTTACTAAGTTTATTACTCCAAACTCTTAACTAAATTAGGAATAATATACCAATATTCCCAAAAAATTTAAATCAATAAGTAACCCCTCACAATGTCCACTCCTCTAAATAATATGACTATTCCATCAAATCTAAAGGCTAAAAACAATAAACCTCTCTTGGAATGGAATGATAAACCCTAGAATAAGGAAGAACATATAAAATGAGGATATAACACTATTTAAGACATGAATAAAATTAAAACAAACATCACTCTTCATGAATTGGCTGAGATCAATGAACAAAAAGAGCTCTTATAGAGGTTTTATTGACCAAATTTAACTTTTAGTCAAATTAGGTCAACCCATACATATTGAGACTTTTAAAATGTTCCCATATGTCTAAGAGGGTCTCATGTGAGTCTAAAAATCTAACAAATCCTTACTTTAACCTTGGTGTAAGCCCATCTTCCTTGTACTTTTCTAGTCAACCCAAGTCAACTTTAGTTCAACATGGTAAAATGTAAAGGATAAAATTATTATATAAATGTTCTAATATGGTAATTTAAGTGTTTTTATGTATTTTTAAGTCATAAATTTGTCCTTTACCATGTTTCATATGCATAAAATGCCTTTTGGTCACATTTTTGGCTCATTAAATGACTTATACAGATTTGTCAAAGAAGCATATTTATCATCAAGAAAGATTATAAGGTGTATGAGGTCATAATATGGTAAAAAGTGGTTACAGGCATTCAAAAATTATTTTCATGCACAAAAATAGAGAGAGTTCCTTAAAAATAGGCCTTAATTGCACTTTTATGAACTTGGGAAGTCCATCTTCATGTGAAAACATGAGTTAAGTGTCTCTTGATCTCCCCAAATTCTATCCCATGCCTAGTGTAAAAAGATTAATTCAAAAATATAAAAAATTTCTTCTTTTCCTTCCTTATTTCCTTCACAAGCCAAGAAGAGTCAACTTTGGATGTTTGGTACAGTTCATATAGATGGAATTAGGAGGAATGATCTTAGGAGTTAAAAGGGGTCTTAGTCAGCTTCAAATCCATAATAAGAAGTTTTATTTTAATGTCTCCTCATTTATGAACCATTGTTAAAAATCCAAGCATCTTATTATGCTCTTACATCCATGAGGGGTCCCTATTTGAGCTTGTTTCTAAGTCTCTTGCTTTGGTTTGACATTGTTGGTTATTTCATGTGTTTTTTAGAGTCTCTTTACAAGTTTTTCCATTACAATATTAGCATGAGTGTTCTCAAATGCCTAAGAAAGCCTCTTTTAGGCTTATTTATGCTTTCAAACTAGTTCCTTTCACACCTATAGGTGTTTTCAAGAGTGGGAGAAGATGTTTTATGATAGTGGTCATATATTTGAATATTGACAATGCATTTGAGTGGTTTGAAAGCCTTTCCCCTTGTATATTATTGCTCCTACCATGTCTCTACCTACATAACATGATCAAAGTAGTCACCTACAAGCCTTGATAACATCATGGTGATGTATAGAGAGGTGGACAAATACCCCAATTGTTTAGCATTACCAAATATGCATTGACATGCCTAAAGGAAGTATATAAAGTTCACATTCATAGAGGTTTCATCTTGTTCATACTATAGCTCACTATGGTGTATTAGACATACACCTACAAGTAGCCTAAATAGATGGTTGAGATAGTTATTTGAGTGTGGAAGTGAGGTAGGACCTCACTTGGAACCCTTGCATGTTGAAATGATCCATGATAGACCCATCCAAGCTTTAATAAGGCTAGTTGGAGTTGAAGGTCACTCTAAGGGGATGAATACTATATTTTGGTCTCTCTATCCCTAAAAACACTAAAAAGAGGTCTATAAGCCTTTTGGAGGTGAGATATAACAAGGTTGATAGGGTTTCAAGATAATCTAGGTGATTAAAGATGATATCCCTATCATAGGACAAAACCTCCACCAAGTTTTAGGTTAAGAGGATGAGAAAACAATAGTTAGTAAAAGGGCTAAACTTGCCATATTATGACTAAAAACATTCAATGATATCTACAAGGGTTTGTTCCTTAAATAACTTTACTTTCCAAAATGGTGATTCTAACACTTCTTTCATGTTCAATCATTTTAAGATGGTGAAAGTTATTAAGTGGGCATAGTAATAATTAAGTAAATATGACAAGATGACCTTTTAACCCATACACTCTCTTCAATATGTACAAAGTGTCTTAGTCCTCCTACAACTTGATAGGTAAATAGTGAGCTTTTGATGTCTTGATGGTGTTTGAAGGGAATTCAAGGTGTGAACTAAGTCAAATGTAGATCTTGTGATATTAGGAGATTTAGGGAGGATTCATACATACCATAGACAAGATTTCTCAGAGCCACCTCCTCCTATAGGTAGGAATCTATAGGCATGTCTCAGTCAATTGGGTAGTGAGCTAGCTTGGTGTGTAGTTATGGTTGTAGGGCACTTAGATTGTTTACAAAAGGAGAAACATGTTTGGTGATATTAATGGATTTATTAGGATTTTTTTGTCATCATGAATAAGCTAATTAATATTATTGACATCTATTGGTAGGGGATGAAGAGAAGTTGTCATAGTTAGTTAGGTAGAGAGGACACATTTTACAATCTTAGGGAACATAGGAGAGGGTTTATAGTAATTCAAAGTGGTAAATTATTTCTAAACATATACATCATGATGATTTCACCTTGAAGTCACTCTCACTAGTTTAAATTCACTAAGGAAAGGATCCCAAAATCAAACAAACACAATCCTTAAGCCCTACCTACATACAGTCTACCTTAGAAAACTTAGTCTTGGTTTTTGAGGTCTTTAGAGGGTCAAATGACTGAGTTAGGATCTTAGTTTTGGTATGGATCATTAATAAAAGTTGGATAATCCCATATAATACTTAGTTTTGCTAAGAAAATAGTGGAATTTCCCTCTATTTTATCTTAGATAGAGGGCACTATTCCCCATGCCTAAACCCTGTAAATCTAGAAGAATGGGTAAGAACATGAGTTAGAAGATGCAGAGACCCTTCAAAAAGGTTGGAATTTTTTTATTTCACCTAGATAAACATGAATAACCTAGAAAAAAGGTAGAGGTACTAACATGTTACTCCATGATCCAAGGTTTGCAGTCATCATTGTAAGGAATGGTAAAGACTATAGCTAGGTAAGGATGTCATATTCATTTTTGGCCTTAGATAAGCCTCTAAATTTATTAAATCATGTTTAAGGGATAATTTCATACCTTTTCAAACCCCTAAGATTCAAATAATATCATTGAAACTCATTTTAGGTCAAGAATTGTAGGCATACATGTTGAACAAGGTCTAGGCCTAGTATCAAAAGGGGGGTCAATTTCATTTCTAGCTCTTGATGAGATATTATGATGATTTAAGAATGTCTTTCGGATGTGTATATAAGTGTTTAATCCATTATTTTTTAGATAAGTTCATCAAGAGGCCATTCTTTGGTTGGAAGGCACTTAGACCATGTAGAATGTACTAAAAGAACCTGAGTGGCCAACTTAAAATGTTTGTATCTCCCATGGTAATTTTCATGAAGATTCAAGGTGTTTAGGGATGTTATATATTGTCCCCAAGAAGCCCTTAGTGGAATTGTGACAAAATTACAATGTGTAGTCTTTATGAACAAAGGCTAAGACCTAAAACTGCTAAAAAACCCTTAAAAACCCTCAAAAACCCTCTCGAAGGACCCTATTGGGAAGATAAGGAAAATAAAGCATAAAAATGGGGTGTAAAAGCTAGGAATATGACTTGAAGCCATAAAGGACTCTCCAAGGCCATATCCCATGTGGTTAAGTTGTACTACATCTATATGGAAGGTGCTCAATAGAGATTTATTTGATATATTTGAGTGTTTTTTAGGTGTGGAGAAGTTTTAGATGATGAAATAAAATTTAGGAGAGACATTGAGACTTATTCCAGGTTCCCATGTTCATATATTGAGATATCTAATTTCTTAGGTGTGTCTACTATGTTCCTCATCTTAGTCAATCTAGTGAGCAAGCAGTGATCACTTAGTAAAAAGGATGAGAACTCAAATTAGGAAGCCTTTTAAGGCTTGATTCATGAAATTGATGATGCAAAAACTCTTGAAAAGTGTCATTCCTCCTTTTTCATGGATTGGATTGAATAATTGGAAGCATTTTGTGTGCCAAGTGTGAGAGGTGCATGAGAGGGAGTTATTTATAACTGTTATGAGTGATTGATCATGGATAGAAGAATATGAATGATTTGATACCACTTCAATGCATGTGAAGGATTTTCATTAAGCTATCCCCCTTATATAAATCATCATACTTGACCCTATTTAGTGGTGAGGTAGTCTAATGAAGGCAAATCATGAGGGTAGTTTCATATGCATGAAAGAGCATCTACACCACATATGGGGGAGTTAGATGAGTTTGAGAGACATTTGTCCTTGATTTCCTTATAGGACATATCTCATTATTTATTCCATGCTATTTTAACTCATTATCCTTGCTTGACAAGTGTCTTAGTGACTCTTAAACTTCATCCTCTCTTTCTTCTCTCACATTTGTTATATATACTAGCCTTTTTTGGTTATTGTACGGATATATCCATTTGATTATGGAGAATTAATGCTTAATTATTACCTTAAACTAATAAATAAGATGCTTGATTCATGATTTAATTAAGTGCATGTTATGTTCATTGGTCTTGTACAAGTGTTTTTTGCTTACCTTGATATGTTATCCTTCCTAGTGCCTTGTATAGTTTGAAAGCTCTCTTTTACAAGCCAACAAGAAGTGTCTAATGTGGATTTAAGGTATAGTGAGTAGCTTATTAATTAGTGTTTATATAATACCTATTGTATAATTCCTCCTAACCTAGACTCTCTTCAAGACCCCATGTTTGAAACATTGATGTAGAAGAAGATATTTTGGTTTGATGAATGAAGTGTATGTGTAGTTTTCCTTTTGGTTACAAGTGCATTGCAAGTGGTGTGAGTAGACCATATATTTGGTGCATCACATCCTTATCTAGGTATATTTTATGTTTCTTAATGACCCTTTTACTCATAAATGAAAGTGTGGTTATGGTGTGTGGAAGTGGTACATCAAGGGAACTAGCCCTAATCTAGAGACTCACCTCAAATCACAACCCTAAGGTGTTTCTATTGTGCCACTTGAATGATGAGAGAATTGTAATCTCATCAAGGGGTGAAAGTTCAAGTGAAAATATGTTAATCATAATAAAATATTTTATAGATAAGACAAAGGTTTCCCATACAAATATTATATACAAGAGTAAGTTAGAAGTTCCTCCTTTCCTATTAAATATTAGAGCATTTGGAAAGAATATTCATAATTATTTTAATTGATTATAGAGTTTAGTTTACTATTATTACAAATTAAATTCATCAAATTGTTTTATTGAATCCAAACCCATCTAAAAGGATAATCTCACTTTTGGACAAAATAATGGTGCCTATGGTTGAATAATTGAATGATGTATGCATTCAAGTGGTATATGAGAAAAATATATAGATGAATATTGATATAATTGTTTTAGATATCCTATAGGGATATGTAATAATACTAATTAAGATGAAGATGTTGAATGAAAATGTAACAAAATAGTTCTCTCATATTTGGTTGTCATGGAGAGGTCTTCCAAACTAGATTTAAATTGATTCCTAATCATTTTGGCACATCTGATGGGATTAAGGTCCAAAGTTATGAAAGGATTCTTGGTGTTTTTATTCTACATATCAACTTTTTTATGTATTCAAAACATCAATGGAAAATCCATGCATAATTAACTGGTTCAAGTAACCTAGTCACTTATTTAAGTAATTTGTACTTTTTATTCATTATCTTGATTAAATTATTATGGATGAGTTTGAGGTGAATTTTAGTTTCATGCAAGTGGATGAGTCATATCATTCCTATATTATTCCATATTATCCTCAGCATGAACCTTATCAATCATATAGTAAACCTTGTCAGCATCACTATGATCCATATCAACCTTGTTATGATTCATATCAGTCCTATGATCAACCTTATCAAGTTCAAGAGGTTCCTAACCAACATAGTCACTTCTCAAATCAGTCCATTTAAAGTTTTAAGGAAAATATCTTGAGATATGAGAGGTACATGATAGGTATTAACACATAAAGCTAATATGGTCAAGATATACCCAGTCATCACATTCATCAAATAAGAGACTCATTGCATCTAATGAAAGAATAATGGACACCTATTAAGAGAGAAAATTGGCAAAGTCTCTCAAGTGAAATGTTGGATATAAGTGGTATTATTCAAAAAATAGAATATATGCTTAGAGTTAATGAAGGACAATAGGTCCAAATCCATCATCACCATGTGTCTTCATACACACCACCTCAACCCTTATATGTGCCATCCCTTCTTCCTCAATAAACAATTCCAAGTGAGTATCAAATTATTCCATTTTTTTTCATATGTATCTCAAACTTTACCTTCTTGGCATTCAATCTGAGAGAGATTTCAAAATAAGGAGGAGATTTTTTTTGAGCAACTTATTGTGGAGAACCAATAATCTACTTATCTTCTTCAAGAACCCCCCAAGAAGTATTTCAAGACTCTAAGCTGGAATTAGGTAGTGAAATCATGGAGTAACCAAGGTGAAACATGCATAGTTTAGGGAGTTGAAGTTAAAGAAGAATTTGAATATATGCAAGTCTCTCCCATCCCTCCTCAAGAGTCCTCTTATTTTCCATATCATCATTTTTGTGTTCCTTACCCTCATGAGGCCACTAATTACCTTCAATAGAAGTTATTCTAAGAGAGTATAGATAAGCAAATCAAAGATTTGGATCTAAAAATGAAGGAGGAAGAAGAGAGCTGAGATTAAGAGGTTGAAGTCAAAGAAAACCTCATACCCATTCAAGATATATTTAACTCTTCCTAGGAACCTCTACCTTTTCCATCTTGGGGGTATATCCAAGAACATTTTCAAAATAATAAGGATGTCCTAATTGAGAAGGTTGAATATAATGTTGCAGCTATTAAAGCACCTCAAGAAGGATATGATAAGGATGAGGTACTTGTTGAAGAGAATGAAGTGTACATTGCCAAACTCAATTTGATTCCCTTAAATAATTCCTTCAAGAATACACAATATCTAAGACCCTAAGTTTCAAGAGTTTTCCCTCCATTCTCAAGCCAATTTATGAGACATACTCCACACCTCAAACACCTTCTCCAACTCATGAACCTATCCTTCACTATCCCACCATCTACTCTCTTAAAGAGGAATCTATCTTATGGGAATTAAATGAAGAAGAAGTTGAAACTACAAGTGTGGCTCAAATAGAATGTGACAAAGACAATTAAAGTGTATATGATGAAGTATTCATAATTAGTACTCCTCTTGGTGAAGAAAGACACAAATCAGTATTCATATATAAAGAAAGGAGTGATCTTGATGAGGTTGCAACTACATATGAAGAGATTACTAAGATTTATACCTTGGATAATGAAGAAGTTGGTGAATATATGAAAAAAAAGTCTCTTCAGAAGGAGATCATGTTGACTAAATTTTTTGAGTCAAATAAACAGGGTCAAGGAGATTTTAATGACATGTGGTAAACCTATTTGCACATGTTCAAAGAATATGAAGGTTTTAAATATATGGAACCATTAGGAGAATAATATCATGTTGATGATGAATAATTAAAGGTTCTTAGTGATCTAATATATTTTAAATTCCATGATAAAACAATCCATGATGAAGAAATTCTTTAAAACAAGCAAGAGATTGGATTGGAAAAGCTAATAAAGGATAAGACTGCTACTATATCCATGGATCAAGAGGGCTTATGGAAAAAGTATTGGGAGGAATGGAATGAATTGTATGATATTTAAGGGCCTATACTTACTTTTGGTTATATTTAAAATGTTCTTTGGGATGGATTAGTTCTTGAAGGATAAGGTGACAATATCCAAGGTACCATGTTTGAGGCTGCTCCTATGAATCAAGAAGTAATCATGTTTGAAATTATCACAAACATCAAGAAACATCATGGGAGGGATGCTGAAGTACATGATGAGTTCACATTCATAGGTGATTGGTTTATAGCTATCACTCCACTTGAGAACATGCTAAGAGGGGTAGAATTTAATAAGAAGATGAAGACAACAAGATAAAGGCCCAAGAAAAAACTTACATAATGTAATTATTCATCTCATGGAGAAAGACATATTATAATATTCCCATTTTATCCAAGAGGAAGAATAAAATTTCAATTTATTTGTATATATTAGTTTGCTTATGTTATGTCTTATGTGACATAATTGCTTAGCTAAGCACATGTGTGTGTTTGTTCTTGTCTTGTGTGTGTTGAACTTTTTATTTATTTTTTTGGAGGTCAAACCAGTTTGTATTATCATGATTAAGGTTAATGTAAAGTCTGAAGGTGAGTGAAAATGAATCCATTTCCTAATGGAAGGACAAAGCTACTGGTCTATTTAGCATAACATGTATGCTACCCCAGTGAATCACTAATTTGTTGACCATTTTGGCTCCCAAGGTTAAAATGTTAACCCCTATAGGTGAAAAATTTCTTGTAATGTATTGTTATCTAAGTTAAAAATCTTTTCATGATTTAGTGGTCTTCAGATAGTCTTTACAAGTTCTTATTAGCATTGTTTAAGGTAAATCTGGAGAAATCAAGGTAATGTTCTTTCTTGGTCTTCTTGTGGTCTAGTCATGTCATGGAGTGATGAGACTTAGTCAAGAGGTTTCATATGTCATTAGGTGTTTATTAAAGTCATTTATTTCCTTAATCACATTTCATAAAATTTTTATGTTGATTTGGAAGGTTTAAGGTTCTTTTGTGGACTTTAAGGTGATCTTTTATGAGCAAAAAGGTTTTTTTTCTAACTTTCATGTATGTCAAAGCCAAAAAAGTGAATAATACATAAAATAATCTTTCCAAGGTCCTTGGAACAATTTTATAACTTTCCTATATGTCAAGATGTAATAAATAAGTTAGATTCTTAGATTTCAATCCCTACAAGGGAGTTTAATGCAATTATACAAACTTAGGAGATCAATTTGTAGGTGAAAATGGGTTTAGAGAGTCTCTTGGGAGTTAATAGGTAATATTAAATATTTTAATGAATTTTTAGGTCCTAAAATTACAAAACACTCTTCCTTCTCTCCATTTCTACCCTCATAAGCTCAAAAAGGTAAAAATCAAATACATGGTATGGCCAAGAGAGATAAAGTTGGAAGTTGAAAATTTGGAAATTTTTATGGGTAATAATGAGATCAAATTTAGTTTCATTTTTTAAAAATATTTATGTCCCTTATTTTATGAATAATTTCTACGAGTGACAGCAGGTCATTATGCCTTGTCCATTCAAGCAGCGTCTAGTTTTACTCTTATTTCTTCATGCCATAATTTAATAAGGGATAATGGTTTTTTTATAATGTTTTCATAGGATAAAATTAATCCTTTAATAGTATTTTCATCATGAAATTAAACTTTGGTTTGTGTGTTCAATAAGGAAAAAGGCATCTTAAGTGCATGAGCATATCACCTTGTTGCAAGTGTGTTTGGTTGATTTGAAGTCTTTCAAAATTTAGAGAAGTTAAAAATGCATCATATTTAATAGAGGATCCCTAAATTTAATATGATTCATTTTATCTTCCCTTGGAATGTGATCTTTGTCTATAGTCTCCAAGTGTCTTGCTCTTTGGAAAGTAGGTACAATACATGAACAATCTTCTATAGGTATGAACACCAATGTTGAATAAAAGGGAAATGATAAAACATGATAGAATATAAATAAATCATTTTTTAAAATTATTATAATATCAATGTAAAGATAATAAATCTCAATGCACTATCTAATAAGGGCTTTGGATAAGTTTCATTCACCTACAGGTTTACAGACCTGTAGGTGAACATTCATGAGGCCTAGGTTTCACTTTGAAATTATTTTAGAAATAGAGATATGTGACATATAACCATAATTAATTTTATTACGATGATATAATCCATTTTAATCACTAAAGACATGAATGAAGAGACCTTAACCTATATGCACATACTTTGCATACAAGATGACTGTATATACAGGCCTATACAAACCAAATAAAAAAGTTAAGGATAACATAATGCTTGGTCAGGAGGTCTATAAGATATTGAGAGATGATAAATAGTATTAAAAAAGTGGACACAACAATAAAAGTGTCACATGTCTTAAGAAGTGGCTTACTAGCTTATGCAAGTAAAATGAAGACCTATAGGTGATAGACCTATAGGTCCCTATCTTGGACAAAAAAGTGAATGGTCATGTAAAGGAATAGGTGTTGAGAAATGATTAAATGAAGACATGTGAGAAGACATATATCATGAAGAATATTACAATTTTTGAGAATTAAAGGGTGACAAGACTAATGTCATAAGTACTAAGGGAGTCTACAGACCTATATATTTATGCATCCTATATACAAAGTCAAGAAGGCAAAGATTTGTTGGTGATATGAAAGGAAAATGGACTTTGTAAGATAGTGGGAAAGAGTTTTCAAAAGGTTAATCAATCTCATGTCCATATCCTAATTTGAGAATAACAACTTCAAATTTCATGCTTAAACTCTTCTCAAATAATCATCTACAACCAATCTAGATAGGTACAAGAAAGAGACTATAGGTTTGTGGAGTGTGATGTTTTAAAAGAGATCAAAGGTTTCAATGAATTTTAATAGGTTATTAACATGATATAAAAGGTTCTCTTTTACTAATTAGTTACATTGAAGATGTTGAAGCTTAAAATCTCATGTCAAACTTTCTCTAATGACCACCTACAACTACAATCTGAGAAGGCAATCCTAAATAGGTTTGTATTTGTGAAAGTGAGAGGTTTTAAGTAATTTTAAAGGTGAGAGTATATCAATAATATGAAATAAGTTATTTATATGTTCAAAATTTGAAGTAAAATCCTAAAATCCACAAATACATTTAAACACCTAAATGACTGTCTACAAGTTAGCAAGGTAGACAGGCTATTTGCAAAGCTAAGTAGAGAAAGTCACCTAAATTCAATGAGAGGGGAGTTTGGTTGAAAGACACCTAAGGAGATGGATGATGATTTCCACTAAGATGTCAGTTAGAGGGATTTTAAAATTGATGAAAGGAATAAAGAGTAGAGAAAGAAATTAGTTAAACATGACTTGACCATCAATGAATCCACTTGTCATCTCACAAGCCAAGGCAAATGACAGTTTTGAAGAGCAAGATAAGGTGTCAAGCAAGGTTTAAAACTTCCATGCCACTTGGAGTAGAAGAGAATCTTAAAGAGACCAATATTTGTCTTTTAATACTTTATGGGATATTTTTATACCTCTTTATTATTTTAACATTCTCATGAGACACTTGCCTTCCTCTCTCCTATGCCCTTCTCTCCTCTTCACTCTCATTTCTCTATATATTTAGCTTTGATAGGATATGTTTGTATCCTCCACCTAGTTATGGAAAAACCATGCCCATTTTCACAGTTTTATCAATGGGAAACTACTATTTGACCTCCTTCATTAATTAGTTTCAATATTTATGCTTGACTATTTGATCTTGCTAAGTGATAGTTTCGTTTCCTTGACATGTTTATCCTTGCATTCATGTTTAGTTTGGAATCTTTTTTGCAGGTATTGTGAAGTGTCTGAGTGAGGTGAAAGTGTTTAGTTAGTTGTATTTTCAATAGTGTCATGTCATGACCTCTTGACTAGTCCTCCTAGCTCAAACATTATTCATAACCTTCATGAGAAGTAATAATGTAGAGAGGTAGATTTGGAGAAATATTTATTGTAGGTTAGTCTCATGTTTGGAGTGTATTTTTAGTTGGTTGGTAGTGTTCAAATCATATTTGATGCATGACCTCCTTTATAATAGGTTTCTCTCCTTTTTCCTATCAAGTGGTGAATTAGTGTTTGATCATAAGTGATTCATCAAGGGGAACTATCCCTTTAACCTAGAGATTCACCTCTCTAATATGGTACCCACAACCTTGAGGTGTTTCCATGTTATATCAAATTTGGAAGGCTTAAACTACCTTCCAAAGGGTGAAAATTTGATTGATAATAGTATGATCAGCTCATAAAGCTTCAAATATATCAACATGCCACTTTTATTTATTTTGACAAATGATTTATTCATAATTGAAATCAAATTTTAACTAGTTGATTCAATTTATTCATTTACTTGAGGATAATATTTGGATGAATGACTTGAAATAATAGAATAATGACCTAAAAAATTTAAATATTCATTAAAAATGAATTGAGAACTATTATCTGAATTTATTTTGTATGAAACTCCAAATATTGAGAAAATTTTAATTTCAAAGAATAAAATGACGCCAATGATGACATAGATTTTTAAGGTTACAACTTCTGGACACTTAGTAAAATAATCACTAGTAGTAAAAATGTATTTTTGACTAACCAAAGATTGAGGATGTATATACAAAATGAAGTTGATACCCCATTTTGTGAATGGTCTCTCAGGTATAATTGGATTTAAAGGAATTAAATGTAGCCTATCTCTACTAGTAAACATTTGGCACATCATACATGACTTGAATAACTTGAAATAATATTTAAACATTGTTGGCCAATAATATTTGGCATGTAGGATTTTATATGCTGTAATTTTTTCTATATAATGCACACCACATGTGCCTTCATAATAAGTTATTGTGACCAATAGGTCCCATTTTAAAAAAACTAAATAAGGACCTATTCATTATAGAAAATTATATATTTGTTCTCCGTTAAGACATAAAATGACTTTAAACCCAAACATACCATAGCCTTAACTTTATTAGTCACTTTTTATATTATGAATTTTGGCTTATAATTAAGGCAATAATTAATTAAGAGGTCAACTATTATTTTAAATTGATTTAATTGACTAATTGAGATAATAATTTTTATTATCCAAGTTATTGGGTTTCTTTACAACTTGACATTAAAGTTTCCAAGTGTCACTTTCTTGTCAAAATTTTATAAAATATTGATGTCTTATTGATATCCCCTTTTCTTTGGTATTCATGTGAAAAAATATTAGGATTTGAATACCTTTGGTACCCTAACTGAATGAGATCATTTCAAGTATCACATCTTCATTGCATCTAGAGGAGTAATTCAATGCTATGATTCATAAAATTGGTGATTACCCAACTACATGATATCACTCCATTTATCTTTATCTCAGTTTATTGTAAGTATTTACTCAATGTTTTAAGTCTTATATTTTTGAAACAAAGCAACTAAGTGAGATCACTCCATGTGTCTCCATATATCTTTATTGTAGACATTGGTATGAAAATATAAGTTATAAAAGCAATGACATATTGACTAAGGTGAGATTATTGCATGTCATCATCTCATAACATATAGGCCAATAATTAAAGATGGCATATTATATAGATATAAACCAAGTCACAAAGTGATATGCTACCATGTTTCATCCAATGCATAGTTGGTTGCCATGTGCCACTCATAGATTAATCCACATGTCATCCTTTTTAAAATTAACTACCATGTGTCATGCTAGTGTCATCACCTTGTAGCTATGTAAAATGACATGACTCATGGACCAAAGTCTAAGATAAGATAAAAAAATAAAGTGAAAGGTTATAACGTGTCCCATGGAAATACAATTAGAGGCCACATATTACTATGAACATAGTCAAGTAAAAATAATAAATATGAAATAGATCACAACTAAGCAATATCAAAATAACTATGAAAGGTAAATAAATATATTGAATCCAATAATGGTGACTAAGCTCATGGAAGTAGTGAAAAATTGACACATGTTAACTAAAGTCTTATGAAATCTTATGTCAAAAAATAAAATTAAAATTGGAAAGAAGTTGAGAAGGACCATTATGGTGTAATTAATTCTCATAAATGGAATATTTCATCAATGAACTCACCACTAATAAATAAAATATATACAATGATCCAAGTGGAATCAAATTATATTTATGAATTAGCTAGCTTACAAGCTTTTATATAGATCCTTATAGTGTCCTATAATCCCTAATATTCAAATTAAACACAAATCTCAGTGAAAAATGCAATGGTAGTTAAGAACCATGAACTAGCTCCATCGATGTTTTACTTTGGGAATAAATAAGAATTTAAATATATAGAGTTCAACTCAATTTCTTTACATAATTATTTTCATCACTACTCAACCATTTATGTAGAGGTTAAATTTTTTTAGTGATATAATCACAAAGATAATCGATTCCATTAAATCCATCATATTACCCAAGGTAGTGGCCAAGCTAGAGGTATTTCCATATACTGACTTAATATTCAATTTTTTTAATGGCATGCACATGAAAAAATTATATTTTTCATAATAACAATAACACATAGTTAGTAGCCTATGTAACTGCTATAGCATTTTTAAAATACTACAAAAAACTAAGCTAGATATACCCTCTAATAAAAATAATAATCATCGAATAATTCAAATAAAATAAGGTTAGGGACACTATCAAAACTTGTGTTGAAAAATAATAAATTTATAATGAGAAATAAAGTTCCAATTTCAAAATTTGTTAGGATTTCCATGGATTTATTAAATAGACTACATGGAGCCCCATCCATAATCTATGTTAGATGAATTTTTGGTGTCATTGTGATCCATCATTTTAGATGCAAAGGTATCCCTGCAATGGGAGAGATCTTAATTTATATCTTGAAGACTTATAGAGTCACATATAATAGGCTAGATATTAGTTTATATATGTTTTGATATTTATTAGATGCTATTTATGGCACATTAATCTCTCCTAGCACATCTCCCTAAGAACCAAGAGCTAAAAACACAAATTTTGATGACTATGACCTTTATCAAATTCATAAATTCATAAATTACATGTTTTTGTAAATAATAGACACATTCTACTCAATGGTGTATAATGGAATTGATGAATAAAATATGCAAAGGTTTTCTATAGAAATCAAAACATCACTTAAATAATTTGGGTATTACTAATTTTATATAGACTATATAGTTATTAGAGTTGAAGGAAAATTGGTAGCACCATTTATTTTCCTAGGCTAATCCCAAATAAGCTAGCTGGGCATGAAATAACTTATCAATTATCCAATAATATTGATGAAAACTTCAAAAGGGCCAAAATAAGAAGATTACATAAGACACCTCTTAGTATAAGAAGACAATAATTCTAATACTAGGGATAACTAGCCAAGTTCTCTTTTCATAGGAGTTATTTCCATTTAAAATTATCCAAGTTTAGATATTGGGACCCTATAGGGGTGGTAGTCCAACACATAAATAGCTTCCAAGGAAAATTCAAGACTAACTAAGGCCAAAAGGAATATGGCCATGATTCTATTTTTATAAATATTGATGACAACTCCCAAGTGTGTATCAAAATGAGAGGTACACGTATGTATAAGAAAATAAATCACATGATTCAATATGATACTTCCATTACAAAGGATGATGTAATTAGGATAGAGTAAGGGGTGGAAGAAAAATCTATAAAAATAACATATAAACCTTAGAAAGAAGATGAGCCAGAATAAACTCATGAGAAATTGAGGGAAAGTGTCCTAAAGGGGCCTCCCAAAGGTAAATATACATATAAATAGGATCCTTCTATTAAAATAGGTGCAACCTTAATTCCTAAGGTCACTTTTTCATCTACACTTACAGTTGACACATTTCAAGTAGCTCTACAACCAATGGTGAGTTATTCACCCACTCTTCCTCTAGTACACATTTAAACTATCCCTACGATAGAAAATCAAGATAATATTACCTTACCAATAAATCTTCAGGCCCCCAGGGTCACACAAGAAGAGAGGCAATCACAATATTCAAGGGGTTATTGAACTTTCTTTACTTAGACACATAGGATGAGTTAGTAGAGGATGAGGTAGTAGAGAAATATTAAGTAGGGTAAGACTTGAATTAATAAAATTTAGAAAAAAAAAATGACTCTAAATATGATCCAAAACTAATGTTTTCCAAAGGGTGTATACATAGGTAAATTTGGGAACCTCTACTCCTAGTCCTCCTCATACTAGTGATACAAAACAAGCAATGATAAGTACTATAAAATTAGGCCCTATTATCACTAAACATATAAATAGGGAAATTTGTCCCATGTCTTCATATCTTAATGTTGTTATCATTCCATTTGTTACCCTAATTATTCCTACTACTATTACAATAACTAAATTTACCCCTCCTATTGCCACAACTTCCTTAGATTCAATGAATGTTTTTGTCAAATTATTTGGTGTTTATATTGATTTTATTAGACTATAAATATAGTTTGTATGGATATAACTAATTATTTTATTGTTAATACTCTAGATAATAATATTGGCATAATGACATACATACTGATTGCACATTTTTTATAAAAACTAACACAATATTCCATTACATAGCCTATTTTCCCAAGTACATTACGCCTACATTTTGATGGCTTCGTCTCATAGTTCATATTTTCAAATTACCCATTAAAAATTAATTATTCTACTCAGTTAAGATCACCAATTCTTGTAACCACCCAAACATAGTCTTATAAGGCCACTAAGAATATAACTAAGATCCCTCCTAAAATTAGTTTCTCAAGATAAAATACAGTCAAGTCACCATTCCCTACATCTCCACCTTCCATAACTCTAAACACACCTTACTCACATGATCCATCATCAATCATGCCTTAAAAAACCACTTCATCCATAGTCAACACATCTATAGAAGTATATCTCACTAAGGAATTGATCTTGACATCTCTATGGATCCAAAACTTATAAGTATAAAAGATATCTAGACATAATTTGGTTATATTAGAGAAACCAAAGTTTACCATTAATGTTGATGATAAATATAATCAGCTAAAGAGGATTAAAAATAAGAATATGGCAAGGTGAGAATAATATATTTAATTCAGGAGATAAGAGGAACTCTTCTCATTGAGCAATAAAAATGAAAACCCTTCCTAGAGAAAATGATGAAATCCAAGAGGATCCAATCTCCATGGTTGATGCTACAAGGGGGATTAAAGAAAATATTTTTTTGGCTTTTAGAAAATGAATAAGAGACTGTATTCTCAAAATAGATTGGAATCCACATATGACATTCTAGACAAAGTCTAAAATTCAACTAAATCATTATAAAAATTGGTAATTTATATACATAAGGCAAGAGCTAAATTCCAACCACAATGGGGGAATAAAGTTAATTTTAGTGAATATTTGAATATTTTAGATGTTAAAATATATCACATTACTAAGATATTCAAAAATTAAGCATATTCATTTTTGAACCTACTACCACTAATAAATATTAATCTGACATAAGATTATATAAGCTACAAGATAAAGGGATTGCATGGTTGGCATAAACATATGAAGGAATTTTTAGAATAGTTGATAGTCCAAGAGACCAAGGAAATTAAGATGATAAAATAAATTATCATTATAATCATACACATAATAATTGGATATATAATAAACCAACCTTATTTTGACACTCTGCTACATACCTATGTAGATAATTTCAAGGTAAGAATTGATCGTATTCCTCCTAGAGTTGGTGGTCAGATTGCTTAGATGATCACATTTGTAAAGGGAAACTTGATGAGGCCCAAACACTTACTAGTTCCTTGAAATTTTAATTAATCATACACAAGAAACTAGTGGATAAATACTTTAAATCTAATCATAAATTTTAGCACTATTGATTCACATGTTTCTTCATGCTCAAGGAAAAAGAAATAAAAAAAGAGGCAGTTGGCAACTCAAGTAGAAGCTTCTTCCTTAGAATAACCATCTAAGAATTTTTATACTACTCTAATTAATATAATGGTTCATACCTCAATGGGACATATATACTCTTATATTGACTCCACTTTAGATCCCATGCATGTCTAGATGAGTCACATGCTAGTGAAAACTAAAGTTATAGCTATATCATTGACCCATATTTCAGATCCAACTAACACTAGAAGTTCTACTCATGCATAATTAAGTAGTGTTTATACATTTTTAACCATGATTATATTTATATTTTATTTATTATAAAAATACCTTTGTAACCATGTAAAATTGATACTCTAAATTAGGAACTATTCTTAATTTACATTTTGTAAATATATAATGAGTTTTAAAGATGAGGAGGTTCCCATTAAAAAAAAAATATCTTTCAGTCCCATTCATTTTAAAGTGAGGATAAATTTAGAAATTAATGAAAGTAAATAATTCTTTTGTAATTATTCTATGAGTTTTTTTAATGTGCTTTCTTGGTCAAATTTATGTGTTTACTTGAAGAATTGCCATTAATTTTATATATTATGTGAAGTCTTATTTATATTTTTTATTTTAATGATTTGATTGAAATATGAGTTAGTATTGTTGTTCCTATAATTCTAAATCATACTTTTACCTTTATAGTAGATTGATTATGCTTAAAAATTCAATACTAATATTATCTTTGGTTATGGTCATTGGATTATATTTAAATTGATTCCTTAGACTCTAAATTATGTTTTTCATGTTATGTGCTAATAGGCATTTTACATTAGGCATTAGTCAATGACATGGGCCTAGTCTTATTATATTTAGTTATCTTCAAAGGTTATAATCTTTAGTTGAATTACATAGACTTTTTTTCTACCTTACCCTTCCCTTTATTTTAATAATAATATCCACCTTATTTTAGATCCATCCATTCACCATAGGTTAGGTCTTATAACATTATGTTAAATGTTAAATTCAAGTCACATTTGAGCCATTTATGGTGAACAACCATTAAAATCACCACTATTCAACCATATTCCACCATATAGTTATTTACAAAATTGATACCTATAATTTGTGCCTTCAAGTGAATTTTCACTGATCCTAAAATGAGAGGGTCTATCCCATAAGAATATTTAGTGTGAATAAATCCCACATAAACATAACTTATGACAACATTTTGAGTTTGATCATGGGTTATAAAATGAAAAATAACTCTATCCCTATTTATATACATAACAAATCAAGTAAAACAAACATGAAAGCTTTTAATCAGAGGGATTCTTTTTGGCACTTATTTAAATAATAAAGATACATTTGGATATAAAATTAATAAACACGAATGTCATACAAGTCATCTTCTGAAAATAAATAATCCCATTCTTGCCTTTCAAGTCCCATTTTAAAATTGAGCAATATCAACAACCTTCATGGTTTGAAAATATGGTTTTTGGTTTCATATTATGATCAACTAAAAGAATTAAAACATTTATATTAGAGACTATGTTTTTATCAAGGTGTTTGGATAAATAATTATCTTTTATTGTTCTATATCTTGTAACAACCCCACTGGGTTAGACATAAAAAAACATGAAAGATTATTTTTAATTAAGTATATATACCAAAAATAGATTACACCACAAGAACATATAGAGACCATATGAAATACTCAAAGCATGATAATAGAAAACAATCATATTACATCTTACATCAATGATCTTTAATATCATGAGAGTACACCGAAATGCAAATATAGAATGTAATCATATTTACTTAGCTTCAACTAATACAAGTCTACATACACCATTGTTAATTCACAATAATAAGTAATTACAACTCTTCATGACAATATTCAATAAAAAGTACAATACCATACAATGTACATATAAGATACATGGCTCCCCTAGAGCATAGTTCCCAAACTCAAGTATCTACGATAATATCAAGTGTTATCTTGATAAGTAATAATATTGTGGGGAGGGAAAGTATCATCCAAACACTTTTCCAAACCAACAATGAACCAATGATCCCTTACTCTAATCCCATAAGGAAATGTCCTTCCCTTCATGAATGAGTAGATAGTGATGGTGTAAGAATCTAGAGAGACAAGCAAACACCCATGTGTTATATGATTTCTAAACTAAACATATAGTGTATCATAAAAAACTATTATATTAAAATATATTTCACACACATGTAAATCATACTCATGAATTGATAATGTCTCACTAAACATACTTTGGCCTAAAGTTTTAAAAATAATAAATAATAACAATATATAAATGAATCAAATTCATACACACCACTTGATCGAACTACCTTCATCTATCATTGTGATACCACTAAGCCAGTAAAGTCCATCTTATTCCCTACTCCATATCAATAATGCAGATTGGTCAAATACAATTCAACCACAAGATTCATTTAATTCACACCCTACTAGAAAACACATCATATAACATGTTAAACACAGGAGTAACTAAAGCATACATTTATTCCATAAAATGTATGAATGAATCTTACATTACCACAGTTTATACCACTTAGATAAATATACATTTAACTATAGATTTTCACTACCACATTTAGTTTCCAAACATATTACTCCTTATGATAATTGATATTACCATAGTCTAGTATGTTAAGACATAACTACTATTTTCTATACAATCAATCATATACATTAGTCTTAAATTTATGGAAACATAAGTTTTTATTTAGTTAACTGGATATAAGGAAACAAGTCACAGTTCCCATGGAACATAATAATATACTATCATAACACTTGATAAACTCTCAAGGTTATATACATACATGTATAAAGTCCTCCTAACTACCAAAAAACATACAATTTTTAGTAATAACCAATACACATATGTTTAATCAATCAAATGTAGATGTAAGTCTAGACATCATAATCATAGTATGTACCATCCAGGTACAACATACATTTATACTGTAATACTCTGATATCCCATACTATCATAGTTCATAGCTTTCTAAAAACACATAACTAGTTTATGATTTCAAGAATTAAATGATCCACATAGATAAAAATAAGCAATCATGGAATTATACCACCTAGGTATACCCTAAGTTTAAACTATCTACTAGAAACATAATTGATAAGCATGCATCGTGATGGACCACTATATGCTAAATATATCCAATCATATATACATTTCAACACTCTTATAATATGTAATTCACAAAAGAATTCAATACTGAATACATAAAACTAACAATTAGTCAATCATTTTTAGAGAAATAAATAATTCATAATCTCATGATAACATTTAATTAAAAATATTATTGCATTTTTTAAATGATTGTTTAATAAGGTTATAGATTTGGTCTCATCGACATTTGATGATTAGATAAAATCATACTTATAGATAAAACTTAGGCTTATAACCTAACACAACCATTTTCATTATGTACTTATGTTGCATACTTCAATCCATGTGCAGATATAACAAAATGAGACTCATCACACATGTAACATAAGATAATCAAACTGGCAATGGCTATACATTTTATGGGTTTGAAT
>JARHVA010003345.1:497500-532500 GCA_037957365.1 Torreya grandis | reverse complement strand
AATACATAGGATATAAAACAATATAACTGATCTATGGATATATTTCACACCATAAAGACAATTGCATACTTGGAGAGGGGCCTAGTATAATCATACACTTCACATGACCTATTAAAATCAAAACTCTTTCTTAAACATGAAGGATAAAGAGGAGTAAGGATGACACCATCAATTAGCTCCACTATAAATCACTCACACACTTAGAAAAAATGTTATTAACTCAATATCAGACTTGTATTCAATGTTAAAATACAAAATTCAATGTCATACTATCAGGGTCTCACCATATTAGCTGTGGTCTCCTTTACAATAGCCAAGATGGCTCCCATTTATAAAAATTTGGAAGAAGAGAGAGAGAAGAGAAGTTGAAAAGGCACAAGGACAAGTGTAAAAATGTGAGGATATGTTAAAATCATATAAATGAGGTGTAAAATGAGTTATGAAGCTGATTTTCACATCATTCTTTCTCAAATTAGCCTTTTCTCCAAGTGTGGCATAACAATCTTCTCAATCATTCTCCCTTGTGAAACTACCTTCCTGATGGGATTTCAAGAGCACTTAGAAATAGGTTATGGATAAGCATGGAAATGAGGTGGATTATAAATCAAGTAACTGATGTGGACATGTATCCATCCTAAAATGAGCACCTTCCTTGATGTGGTGTTGAAACTCTTCCATAAACATCTTTGAGTGTTTAAACTCCTTATTAACAAGTGGTAAAAGAAAAGAGTTTGATCATGAGGTCTCTTGGATAGTTAAATTTCCATCCCAAGGATAATTTTGAACCTTCTTGAAACATCTAAAATAGTTACATCACCTGAAATAATCAATTCCTCTCTTAGGTATCACAAGGCCTCTTTGTCTCATTAGGCCTAATTTGGCCAAAATAGCTAAAATTTGGATTTAGATCAATTAGTGAAATATTTAATCATGGAATGCCTATTTTAATCATATTTTAATTAAAAAATACATTTTTAATCATCAATATTTCACCAAAATCCCATTTTGCCTATAGATCCTTCACTAGGCCTTGTCTTTTTGTAGCCCTACTTTTATACAAATCCACTTGTATAGGATAATGCACAAACTTACAGGACTATGTGATACCATTTTTTAGTACCCTTTTTTCTCATTTTTATTTTTACCAAGTTTCATGGTTCAAAACCCAAGGCAAGTGTATTTTTTGATCAATTAGTCCTCCCAATTAGGCCTCTTTAGCCTAAAAGACCAAAAATGCTCAAAAATGGATCTTGTACATGTGAAAGCTTCTATAAATGTTTTTTTTACTTTCAAATGGATCATACCATGTTTCATATCAAATTTTATCTTCTGGTTCATTGTGGAAGTATAAAAACTCTGAAATGGCCAAAAGACTAGTCTAGGTCTTTTTACATGCTAGATAAGGAAAATGGATGTTGGGTGAGGACTGAGCTTCAAATTGATTTTTAAATTATATATGAAGGTATTTAACATATTATAAAATAAAAATAAACCTAAAGAAAACCTATTTACCTTGCAGGTAACTTCCAATTCACCTTTTCTTCATTTCTCCACTAGCAACAAACTTCATGGCAACTGCAACCTTTGTGGTATGGGGTACCATGTTTGCCTTAAAAATTTATATCAAGGTTTATTAGTTTTTTTTTAGTTTATTTAAATATTAAAAAAACTTAAATTTTTCTTTAATTTCCTTTTGATCACCAATTTCACTCCTTTTCCTTCAAATTGTCCTTTCATGCATGCTAAAATAACCCTTGCTCTGAGACAAAATAGAGAGGGTTTTCCATGTCATATGATAAAATATAATTATTTGAGAGTTTAATATGGGTTATAAGGGTAATGTTTACCAAATTTTGGCACCTAACTCTTCCATTTATAGCTCCATCTTCACATATTTCCAAGGCAAACTTTATGAATTAAGTAATCAGTGAAGGTAGGCAGAGTATGACTATGTTTGGATACTTTAGGGATTTAGTTGAAGTTTATTGTGATATTTAAGGTTTATTAATTCATATAAAATCCTAATAAAACAATTTTATATCCTATTTTACCCTTAAACACTTCCTCATGCTCTTGGAAACCTTGCTTGGTCTATGACTACCCATAGGGAGATCTCTATTTTAGGCCTGACTATAGGTTACTTGATCTAGTTTCATGATTTTAATACATCATAAAATTATATTATTTGTTTTAAAAATTAAAAAATTAGTGATAATTCATCATTTTTTCAAGTTGGAGTTTAATCCTTTGCACCAAGTTCTCTCATTCCCAAGAATAGGCTCATTGTTTGATGAGGACTAAGACACTCTTAGGCTCCTACCTATGGATGTTATGGATTGTATTGGTTATAAAACTAATTGTTTAACACATATTTTATAACTCCATAGTCAATATATAGGATTTTTCACCCACCAATTGACATTGGGTGACATTCACATCAATGGAGACACTCTCCAACTCACTGTCTGCTTGAACTAAGACAGTCCTATAGGTGTTTATTTGGAGTTTCTAAAATTTGGTTTTGATTTTTATAAACCTATTATTCATGATTCCTAGGTCATAAACCCTCATCATGATTGATTTTTTCTTATAATCTTTCAAACTATCATCATCTCATGTTTGGGTCCTCAAAGAAAATGCCCATGCCTTAACTGAGTTTATGCATCTCATGCCTACCTATAAGTACTCTTGAGATTTGGATGATGGTTTTGGAACTTCTCTCCATGTTTATAAATTCACCTTGAGGTCACATTTCAATCGTTACACCTTCATACATTTGAAATATTTAAGTATAGTTTAAACTCCAAACTTTTACCTCACTATCCATTTGCCCTTAAGACTAATTGTGTTTTAATGGATTTAGGGGCCTGTCTGTATGTTTGAGTTCCATTAGGTCATGTTATTTCTAATAAACACTTACAACCTAGGAATAGTACATTAAAAATGTCCACTTCACCTCAATACTTTAAATTTGGTCATTGTTAGCCCAAATTGAGATGAACTTTTTGTTAACCTATTGTAGGTGAGTGTTCCTAGACCTATACAGATAGGGGGTTTGCATGAGAGGTTTTAAAATATCAAATATCACCTTGGGCTTTTTATATTGGCTCATGATTTCCATTTGCATCATTTGGGACCATTAAAACTTGATATAATAGCTAGAAATTTCCACTTTGAAGTGCAATGTCACATTTCCATTAGCCTCCTGTAGACATCATTGCCCCTTTTTAGTAGTTTTTAGCCACTTTTAGGCCTTGAAAAATCCATCTTCCACTCACCCTCTACCCCTCAAAATTGGAATGGTTATTTTGGGTGGATATTATGATAAGTTGAACCTATAATTATCCTTTAAAACCACCGTTATCTCTCAATATTAAAACCTCAAAAACACCTAAGAACTATGTTTTGGTGATTTAGGGACTGTGGGACTAAATACAATCAAGTCATTATTTTGAAGGAAAATATCCATTTGACATAGCATATTAACCTCCATGTCATGAAATATAAGACAATTTGAGGAATTTTAGGACCTTAATATCAACTCCACCATGTATTTCATGATTTACACCTCTGTACAACCTCTTGAACTCCTATAGAAGGCAATTGTGAGCACATTTTGCAAACAAGGCAGTAAAAAAAGCAATTTTAACAATTTGCTTTAAAATGGAATTGATTTGATTTATCCCAATAATAATTTAATTAAATAACATTTAAAATATGAATCCATGCATTACACATCTCATGTAACTCCTCCCATGTTGAAAACTCAGGTTACATGCCCATGAATGCAAACTTTGAGAAACAAGCACAATTTTGGAATCCTCCTTCAAGGGCATTAAGAGAGAAGTTTTGGGTGATTGAAACATCATAGAGAATACATTATTAGAACCTAAAAAAAACATCATAAAACTCACACAGCTCAGATTTCTAAAAATAAGAAACATATGCAAACTCACACCCCTCTTTAATGTAACTCCATAAAAAGTTGCCTAGAGTGTAAACAATTGTTCATAAATGAGGAGGCACATAATTGAACCTTATTTTTATGAAAATAAAGTTCACTTAGATTAAAATTTACCCCCATAATTACTCTTTCCAATTCTACTTATAGCTTCCATATGTTAGGACCTGGGAGCACAATTGATTACCAAGAAACTAAACGTGGAATTTAACTAGAAGTAAACAGTAACTAGAATTTAGAAATAACACAGAATATGAGAGACAATACCCAATTGTATTAATACTCTTCTAGAAGGAAATACAACAAAGAAGATGCCACAGTCTTCTTCCTTACACTCCTCTAGGGCTCCCACACCTCTAGGGCATAAACAATAAATCTCTTCAAGAGCTCACTCTCTCAATTACGGTCCTAACAATCAACTCAAACACAGAATTGTTGTTCACCTCCACCATCCAGTAACAATACTACCAGTCCACTAGTTAGTAACAATAGTGCCAGTCCACCAAGTACTCCATGTACTCCAAGTCTGAGTAAACACACATACTCCAAGTACACAATGTACTCCAAGTAGATCTCACTTGATCTTGCTACTTGTTATGTTGCTGACCTCCCTGATCTTGCACACCTACAAATCAACCTAGTTTTGCACACCTGCAAATCTAGATCTCGCACACATAAACACCTACAAATCAACTGACCTTACTTACCACATGTAGATCTCCCTCCTGATCTTGCAACAAGCTGCAGATCAAATCGATCTTACATACCATGAAGAACACTTGTCCTCCAAACTAGCACCCCTGTGGATCTTCTACTAGACCTTGGTCTCTCACAGATCTACCTGATCATACACACTTGGCACTATGGCACTATGAGGAGCCAAGCTTGCTCTCTTTATCTAGCACCTAGGGAATCCCTACTTTGATCCCTCACACTTTACAATATAGCCCATGAGTCTATTATATAGAACCCATGCAAACAATAATTAGATCTGCAGCTCAAGACTAAAATTAGCCTTTTAACATGCAAACAATTGGTTCATTAACAAACTATTCATGAACTAGCAATTTTGGAATCGCATAGGCAACTGACGTCAGTCCCTATCTGGCTAGAGATGACTGACATCGACTGATACCTGACTGATGTCAGTTGCTCTGCTCACTGGATATGACCGATGTCGGTTGATCAAACTGACGTCAGTTGCTCTATAACTCAGCAACCTCCTATTTGCATCAGTGAAGCTTTTAGCTCCACAACCTAACAATCTCCCACTTAGAGATAAATAGCTACACCTGTACCTATACTTGTACACCGTCTAATCTGTTTCCTGGCTTGTATCCCTCTTCAAGATCAATCCTAAAGACCAATCACCACACATCCTATGGTGCAACTTCCATCATCCAAGTAACCTGCTACATTTGCATCTACAAACCCATGTAGAAAAGAACTTGACCCTGCATAGCATGTGGACCTGCTGTTGGTCCCTCTCAGATACCTAAGAATCCACTAAACTACCCTCCAGTGCTTCTTTCCCAGATTGGCCACAAACCTGCTGACAACTCCCACTACTAGGGCAATATCAGGGAGTACACATGTACTCAACCTCATCATGTGATTGGGGACCCTATTTTATGAACTGTCCATCCATAGGTGTGCTGCCCAGTTCTGCATCTTGCACTACCTTCACACAATCATCCTGTGACAACATCACCTTGTGATCTTTCCTGTCTCTAAGATTACTCATGCTAAAGAATTTCACTCTTTCAAATTCTTCATGACACACCCCTGAACTAACTTTACCTTTAGCTCAAAAAAACCTTGCATGTGTGACCCTGCAACAAGCATACACACAACATACAGTAAGAGGATGATGTTGCAATCATCACCCAACCTGGTAAAGAAACCACAATGGTGACAATGACATTGACTAAAGCCATGCTTTGTCATCCACCTGTCAAACTTGTACCACTATCCTAGAGCTTCCTCAAGACCATATGACCTAACCTTCCATCTCACGTGTCCATTCTCTCTATTCTTTAACCAAGGAATCCATTCATATTTCAGTGCTTTCATATCGGTTGGCAACACTACAAAATCTCCTGTTTAGTTTTACATCCTAGGAATCAAATTCCTCATTCATGCCATGCTCCCACTGTTTCCTAGATCCTTCCTGCTCTGTAGTGAGCAACGAGTATAAAGAAGAGAAATAACAAATTTGAGGCTTACTTACCCTTTCAGTCCTCCATATGGGCATTTGAGACTCTTTGACAGCTTGTTGTCTGCCCAAAATCCATTCCAGTGACCGACCTCAGTCACCACACAGTCTACATCTGATTGATGTCAGTTCCATGTGACTGTCCTGACTATTGACACCAGTTTCTTGACTGACATTAGTGTCTAGTTGTCGCTAACATCGGTTCCCTGACCAATGTTGGTCTTACCCTGCCCAACACCACTGGCTTTGGTCTGCACATGACCGACATCAGCACCTATCTATTCAATGCCGATTCCTCCTGACTGATGTTGGTACCTGTGTTCTCTTGTGAGTGATGACTTTTTACCCACAAGCTCTCTTTGGATTAAAACCCTGTCCAAACTACCCTGCTCAGAGTTACTCTGCCTTCTCCACTGATCTTTGTCTGTCATCTCCTCCATGAACACCAAGGCTTTCTAGTTTTTAAGTCTGTCAAAGACATTTGACTTCCTCTTAAGAACATGCATCTCCTTCTTGCTCATGTGACCAAGCCTACAAAGCCACGTCTTCACAATAGAAGAAGAATCAGTAATATAAGTAGATAGATATAGGATACCTACTTTCTTACCACTTGCTAATTCAAGTGCATCTGCTATGAGAGTTTCTGTGCATCTCTCATCACCCAACTTTCCTGAAGAAATTAGCCACATCTTCAAGACTAGGACCTGCATGACCTCCTTCAACACCCATGTGTTGGTCATCTGCAAGTTCAGCCGCACTTCCCCTTTGCCAATACTTTGACAAGGCACACCAGCCCCTAAATAAATCTTTCTAAAGTCTTCAAGGACCTTAACATGGAAAAATACTCTATTTCGGGCTACATTGAAAGAGGCAATAGAATATATAAAATAAGATTCTACTTTATCCAAGGAACATACAAGAGCAATCCATGCAACAATACCTACAACACATGCTTCTTCATTCCCTTTATGCTGATCCGTTATCAACCAACAATTTATCTTTTCCTGCTCTTTCTTTCCATAACACCGTAATTGACTATTCTTGCTTTTGAATTCCTCCATACTTCCTTTTACCATTGCTATACTCCCACTCAATCAAAAACCCCTGAGAGTGACCTATAATCAAACACAAACTTGCTCCCTGCAACCTTAGCTCTGATACCACTTTGTTAAGACCTGGGAGCACAATTGATTACCAAGCAACTAAACACAGAATTTAACTAGAAGTAAATAGTAACTAGAATTTAGAAATAACATAGAATATGAGAGATAATACCCAATTGTATTAATACTCTTCTAAAAGGAAATACAACAAAGAAGATGCCACAGTCTTATTCCTTACACTCCTATAGGGCTCCCACACCTCTAGGGCATAAATAGTAAATCTCTTCAAGAGCTCACTCTCTCAATTACAGTCCCAACAATCAACTCAAACACAGATTTGTTATTCACCTCCACCAGCCAGTAAAAATATTGCCAGTCCACCAGTTAATAACAATACTGCTAGTCCACCAAGTACTCCACGTACTCCAAGTCTGGGTATACACACATACTCCAAGTACACAACGTACTCTAAGTAGATCTCACCTGATCTTGCTACCTATTGTGTTGCTGACCTCCCTGATGTTGTACACCTACAAATCAACCTAGTTTTGTACACCTGCAAACCTAGATCTCGCACACACACACACTCACCTGCAGATCAATTGACCTTACTTACCACATGTAGATCTCCTTCCTGATCTTGCAACAACCTGCAGATCAAACCGATCTTGCATACCATGAAGAACACTTGTCCTCCAAACCAGCACCCCTATGGATCTTCTACCAGACCTTGCTCTCTCATAGATCTCCCTGATCATACACACTTGACACTATGGCACTATGAGGAGCCAACCTTGTTCTCTCTATCTAGCACCTGGGGAATCCCTGCTTTGATCCCTCACACTTTATAATACAGCGCATGAGTCTATTATATAGATCCCATGTAAACAATAATTAGATATCCAATTACAATAATTAGATCTATAGCTCAAGACTAAAATTAGCCTTTTAACATGCAAACAACTGATTCATTAACAAATTGTTTATGAACTAGCAGTTCTGGAATTGCACAGGCAACCGACGTCAGTCCCTGTCTGGCTGGAGATGACTGATATTGGCCAATACCTGACTGATGTCAATTGCTCTTCTCACTAGATATGATTGACATCGGTTGTTTAGACTGACTTCAGTTGCTCTGCAACTCAACATCCTCTCAACAACCTCTTGTTTGCATCAGTGAAGCTTTTAGCTCCATAACCTAACACCATAGTGAATGATAGAATCTACCCTTGCTTGGTTTGCCAACGGAAAATGAAGGAAAATAAGTTAGAAATAGATATTATATGAAATTTTATGAATTTTTTTTTAATATGACCTATTGGGAGGTGAATAGACACTCCACCACGTTTTCAATTGATTATGGACTTGAGAAGTCCATACAAGTGCCTAAAGGGGCCTATTTTTTAGGAAAATACTACCATTTCATGATCATAACAGACTTGTAACTACCACTTGACGTGATTATGACATAATTTTACCTATTCCACGTTATAATCCACTTTAGGGACAAATATTTTAATTTTAAAGTCCTCAAAAGTCATTTAATCAAGCTAAAAGGTGGCCAAATGACCTTTTTAGCACCTAAAACCTAGCAAGTAGTCAATTTATGACTTGTAAACACATTGAAACCTATCAAAGACAATATTAAGACATTTATAAATAAATTAATCCTTTTAATAAGTTTTACCATATTTTATCAACATTGACTTTTATTGACTAGGCCAATACCAGGGGAATGAGCTTTAACACAAACTAGGGAACGTATAAGTGAGACATGTAGGACAATAGATGACTCCATAGGACATATGAAAATTTATTCAAAAGTTTAAAATAGTAGGGCTTGACCCAAATTTTACTTGGGGTCAAATTTAGTCAACATTCTTGGTGATTCCCAATGTTGGTTTGCTTACTATGCCTAAGACTAGCTATTTAATCCTTCTATTGGGCATAGAGTCATGCATATGATCACTCTAATTGACTTAAACAGAACTTTGGCTCAAAGAAAACAAGATAGTTGACACACACATGAAACACACACCAAACAAAGGAAAGGAAACACACTTGTGCTCTAAATCATTTAGGAAACATAAGACAACTGAAATAAACTCTAAAGTATAGAAACTAGATAGAAGGAATTAATCCTCCTTGATCAAAAGGAAAGTTCTTCATACCATCTCATTGAAGTGGAATAGAAGAGTGTGCAAGCTACCAGTTAGGTCTTTTCCTTATTTTTTCAACACCTTGCTTACTTCCCATGGTGCTTGCATTGACTTCATCTAGTTTCACAACCAAGAACATGTGTTTAATAGAAACATACTCCTCTTGATTGGTTTGAATGGAAACCATAGTCAGTGATATTCCATTGATTATAGGCCCATTTTGATCTTCACATTCAACCTCAACCCCAAGTGGATTTTCATCATCCAGGTTGTATTTATTTCGAAAAGGAAGTTCTCTATCAAACTTTGGTGTTTCTAGTAGATAAATGCATGGGAGAGTTTATTCAAAACTTACTACCTCTCTTGGCACCTTATACTCTTCATCCATATTATGAATTTGATATTTTTGAGATAAGTCATTATTAATTTTCTCTTCTTGTGTAGGTGATTCATGATCTTTAATAGGTTTAGCTGTAACATATCCCTTAAAACTCTTCTCAAGCTCTTCATGAAGTGGAGATGCATCATCCAAGCTCAAGCAAAAATTTTCCATATTATCCCAAAATGTCAACCCTTCATGATCAATATAAAGGGATTGAAGTTCATCAACATTCTTACCAACTTCTTTTGGAGCATCATGTTGGCTAGTAGGCACCTCTTCTTCACCTTGTGTTGCAAGTTGATCATCATCATCTTCCATGAAGCATGACAATTCATCAATCACTCAAGGTCTACTTCTTCTTATCTTACCATTGAAGTGTCTTCTTATCCCAAAACCTATGTTGTCTTCTCCATATCATCAGCTCTTTCTTCAGTGTTTTCAAGGAACTCATCTATGATAACATCCTCCCCAAACTCTTGTGGAGTCTTAAGAACAATCAACTGATCTTTAGTTTGTGAAGGCAATAGAGAAGAGGTACTGAATGGTAATTCTTTAGGTGCTTTGTCAACCATGTTCACGTAGTTTTCTTCCTTTGAAAGTTCAAAAGAATAGTACCTTGGCTGATACCTCCTTCATGAGTATCCTTTTGCATGAGATTTTATTCTTATGATGTGAGGCAAGGAATAACTCTTTCTTGTGCTACTAAGGCTTGATAACCTCCTCCACCATCATACACAAATTGACCTTGAGATTATCCCCAATAATCCAAATTCTCTTCTCCTTGAACTAGGTTGGTATGGACTAGAAAAATAGCCTTTGTGGATGGAATGGAATTAGGATTATAGCTATTAGGTTGAAATTGATGACCTTGGTGATTGTATTAGGGATTAGGTGGAGTACTTACTTGTAATTGAGCTTGTTTGAGCTGAGCTTGTAATGATTTGATCATTTCGTCTTTGTCTATAACATTATCCACCTTCTTGGGAGTTATTGTAGACTTTACATTGACATTGGGAACTTTATCTACACTTGGGGTTTCAAATGAACTATGAGACAACAAAGGCATAGCAATTCTTGAGGACAATTTCCTAGCTAGTATCAAACTATTCTTAAGTTCATTATCTATATTATATGCATTAGGTAGAGTAAATCCTCCCATTTCCTATAAAATTACTACCACATAAGTGCCGATAGCCTTGAGATAGGTAGGGAACACAAAGCTTGGAGGGGGTATCATGATAGGTGGTAAGCTATGCCATGTTCTTTGAAATCTTTCATTGAAATCTCCCATGGATTTATTTTAACCTCTCCTTATCACATCCAACTGATGGATTAGTGAAATGTGATCATTTTTACTCTCAAACCTATTCACAAACATCTCTTCAAATCCATCCCAATTATTGATACAACCACATCCCAATGTCTTAGGAGGAATAGGGTCATATCCAAGAAGATTAATTGGATTTTGGGTGTTGAAGGATGGGAAAGCATGTTGCCTAGACATCTCTTCTTCCTCCTGACCATGAAATATAATTTGTAAAACCTGATCTACAACTAGATATTCTCACCTTTTGGAGTTGCTAAATGCTAGATTAGAAACACTTCTACAATCTTGGGCTTGTGAAGACTAACATTTACCTTGACATGGAAGTAATTAGGACCAGCTATCCCACTGAGCATGCCAAAACTATTGTCTTCAAATTGCATACCCTAGAATACTCTATGAGACTCCTTAAATTTGATGCAACATGGAATCATCTCTTAAGTTGTATGTGAACTTGTAAGAGAGATGAATCTACAGATTATGAGGGCTAGCTCCCTAGATTTCATCAAGTAATTATCACCTAATATAATTCTTGTTTATGGGAAAAGGGTTATGAGTTTTCATGAAAAGGAAACTACACTAAATGGGTGATACACCAATACATGTCCCAAAGACTATCACACTCCTACTAAGCAATAAATCTTTTCAAGACTAGTTCTAGGCATTGAAGGATCCTAACATAGTGTTTCAATGTGAAGGTAGGCATACATAGGATATTCAACAAGATAACTGATCTAGGGTAATTTTAACACCATAGAGATAATTTCATACTTGGAGAGGGGCCTAGTACATTCATACACTTCACATGACCTGTTAAAATTAGAACTCTTGCTTAAACATGAAGGATAACGAGGAGTAAGGATGACACCATCACATAGCTCCACTATATATCACTCACACACTTATAAAAAATATTATTAACTTATAATCATACTTGTATTTTATTTTTAAATACAAAATTAAATGTCATACCAATAGGGTCTTGCCATACTAGCTGTGGTCTCCTTTACAATAGCCAAGATGGCTCACATTTATAGAATTTTAGAAGAAGAGAGAGAGAGTAGAGAAGAAAAAAAGGCACAAGGACAAGTGTAAGAATGTGAGGATCAGTTATAAGCATATAAATTAGGTGGAAAATGAGTTAGGAAACTTATTTTTACATCATTCTTTCCCAAATTAGAATTTTCTCCAAGAGTGGCATAACAATCTTCTCAATCATTCTCCCTTGTGAAACTGCTTTCATAATGGGATTTAAAGAGCACATAAAAATAGGTTAGGGATAAGTGTTTCATGGAAATTATGTGGAGGAGAGATAAATTAACTGATGTGGACATGTTTCCATCCCAAATTGAGCACCTTCATTGATGTGGAGTTGAAACTCTTCCACAAGCATCTTTGAGTGTTGAAACTCCTTCTTGACAAGTGGCAAAATGAAAGAATTTTATCATGAGGTATCTTGTATAGTTAAATTTTCATCCCAAGGAAACTATAAAACCTTCTTGAAGCATCTCAAAAAGTTACATCACTTGTAATCATCAATTCTTCTCTTAGGTGTCACAAGGCCTCTTTGTCTCATTAGGCCTAATTTGGCCAAAATAGCTAAAATTTAGATTTAGATAAATTAGTGAAATATTTATTCATTTAAGGAATTTTTTCATCATATATGACTGAAAAAAATCTATTTTAATCATCAATCTTTCACCAAAATCCCATTTTGCCTATACAGCATTCATTAGGCATTATCTTCTTGTAACCCTATTTTTGCACAAATCCACTTATGAAAGAGAATGAAAAAACTTAAAACACCAATTGAGACCATTTTTGAGTAAAATTTTACCTAATTTTTCTCTACACCATGTTTCATGGTTCAACACCCAAGGCAAGTGTGTTTATTGATCAATTAGTCCTCCCAATTAGACCTCTTTAGCCTAAAAGACCAAAAATGTTAAAAAATGGTTCCTACACATGTGAAATCTCATAGAAAGGTTTGATTAAATTTCAAATTACCCATAAAATGTTCCATGTCAAATTATATCTTTTGGTTCATTTTGGAAGTATGAAAATTCTAAAATGGCCCAAAGACTAGTCTAGGTCTTTTTGCATGCTAGATAAAGAAAATAGATGTTGGGTGAGTACTAAGCTTAAAATTGTTTTGAAAATTATATATTAAGGTCTATACCATATTTTAAAATAAAACTACACCTCAAAAAAACCTATTTACCTTGAAATCAACTTCCAATTAACCTTTTCTTCATTTCTACACTAGTAACAAACTTCATTGTGATTGCAACCTTTGTGGTATGGGGTACGTTGTTTACCTTAATAATTTATAGAAAGGTTTATTAGGTTTTTTTAGGTTTTTAATAGATTAAAAAACCTTAAATTGATCTTTTATTTCCTTCTGGTCACCAATTTCACTCCTTTTCCTTCAAACTATCCCTTCATGCAAGCTAAAACAACCCCTACTCTGAGACAAAATAGACAGTGTTTTCCATGTTATACGATCAAATATTATTATTTTATAGTTTCCTATGGGTTATAATGGTACTATATAACAATTTTTTTCACCTAAATCTTCCATTTAGACCTCCATCTTCACATATTTCTAAGACAGACTTTATGAATCAAACAATTTATGAAGGTGGGTAGAGTATGATTGTGTTTAGATGATTTATGGATTTAATTGAGTTTTATTGTGATATATAAGGGTTATTAATTAATATAAAATATTAATAAAACTATTTTATAACCTATTTTCCCCTTAAACCCTTCCTCATACTCTTGGAAACCTTGCTTGGTCTATGACGGCCTATAGGGAGATCTCTATTTTAGGCTTGACTGTAGGTTAGTTGAGCTAGTTTGATGATTTAAAGACACAATAAAAGCATATTATTGATGTTAAAAATCCAAAACTAGTGATTATTCATAATTTGTACAAGTTTTAGTTTAATCCTTTACACCAAGTTCTCTCACTCCCAAGAATAGGCTCATTATTTGATGCAGACTGAAACATTGTTAGGTTCCTACCCATGGATGTTATGGATTGTATTAGTTATAAAACCAATTATTGAACACATATTTGATAAATTAATCTTCAATATATTGGATTTTTAACCCACCAATTAACCTTGGGTGACATTAACATTAATGGAGACACTCTCGAACTCACTGTCTGCTTGAACTGAGATAGTCTTGTAGGTATTTATTTGGAGTTTCTAACATTTGGTTTTAATGTTTATAGATCTATTATTCATTACTCCTAGGTCATATACCATCCTCATGATTTAAGTTTTATTATAAGACTTCAAACTAGAATCATCTCATGTTTGGGTCCTCAAAGAGAATACCCATGCCTCGACTAAAGTTATGCATCTCATGCCTACCTGTAGGTAGTCTTGAGCTTTAGATGATGGTTTTGGACCTTCTCTCATGTTTCCTAGGTCACATTGAGGTCACATTTCACTCCTTACACCTGAATCCATTTTAAGGCTTCAAAAATATTTCAAATTCCAAACTTCTACCTCACTATCCATATGCCCTTAAGACAGACTATGTTTGCATGGATTTAGGGGCCTATAGGTATGTTTGAGTTCCATTAGGTCATGTTATTTACAAGAAACACTTCCACCCTAGGCATAATACCTTAAAAATGACCAATTAACCTCAATACTTTCAATTTGGTCATTGTTATCCCAAAATGAGATGAAATTTTTGCCAACCTACTGTAGGTGAGTGTTCCTAGACTTGTACAGATAGGGGGTTTGCATGAGAGGTTTCAAAACATCAAATTTCACCTTGGGATTGTTATCTTGGCTCATGATTTCCATTTGGATCATTTTGGACCATTAAAAATTGATATAATAGATATAAATTTCCATTTTGAAGTGAAATTTCACCTTTCCATCAGCCTCATGTAGACATCACTGCCCCTTTTTAGTAGTTTTTAGCCATTTTTAGGCCTTGTAAAATCCATCTTCCACTCACCCTTTGCCCCTAAAAATTGGAATGGTTATTTAGGTGGATAGGAATACAAGGTAAAACTATAATTATCCTTTAAAACCGCAATTATATCTCAATATGAAAACCTCAAAAATACGTAAGAACTCTATTTTGGTGATTTAGGGACTATGGGACCAAATACAATCAAGTCATTATTTTGAAGGAAAATCTCCATTTGGAATAGCATCTTAACCTCCATGACATGAAATATAAGACCATTTTAGGAATTTTAGGACCTAAATATTAAATACACCATTTATTTCATGATTTACACCTCTGTATAACCTCTTTAACTCTTGTAGAAGGCAGCTGTGAGCACATTTTGCAAACAACACATAAACAAGGGAATTTGAATAATTTAATTTTAAATGGAATTTATTTGATTTATCCCAAGAGGAATTCAATTAAATAACATTTAAATAATTATTATAAACAATAAACATCTCATTTAACTCCTCCCACATTGAAAACTTAGGTTACATGCCCATAAATGCAAACTTTGAGAAACAAGCACAATTTTGGAATCCTCCTTCAAGTGAATTAAGAGATAAGTTTTTGGTTATTGAAAAATCATGGAGAGAACCATATTACCACCTGAAAACACCTCATAAAACTCACATATCTCCCTATATTTCTAAAAAAACAAGAAACAAATGCAAACTTACACCCCTCTTGAATGCAACTCCATAAAAAGCTGCCTAGAGTGTAAACGATTGATAATAAAGGAGGAGGAATCAAATTTTAACTTATTATTATGAAAATTAAGTGAAATTATAGTAAAATAAACCCCTAGAATCACTCTTTCTAATTCCACTTGTAGCTTTCATAGTGAGTGATTGAATCTTCCCTTCCTTGGCTTACCAATGGAAAATGAAGGAAAAGAAGTTGGAAATGGATATTATTTGAAATTTTATGCAAAAAAACATTAATATGACATTTTTAGAGGTTAATAGACACTCCAAAACGTTTTAAACTAATGATGGACTTGAGAAGTCCATACAAGTGCCCAAAGGGGCCTATTTTTGAGGGAAAACTACCATTTCATGATCATAACAGTATTGTAACTGATACATGACATGATTATGAGATAATTTTACCTCATACAGGTTAGCATCCACCTTAGGGAAAAATATTTTAATTTTAAAGTCCTCAAAAGTCATTTTAATCAAGCTCAAAGGTGGCCAAATGACCTTTTTAACACCTGAAACCTAGCAAGTGGTAAATTTATGACTTTTAAACACATTAAAACTTATAAAATACAATTTTAAGACATTTATAAAATAATTTTATCCTTTTAATAAGTTTTACCATAGTTGACCAATGTTGACTTTTGTTGACTAGTCTAGTATTAGGAGAATGAGATTCAACAGGGACTAGGAAAAGGGTAAGTGAGACACATAGGACAATAGATGACCCCATAGGACATATAAAACTTTATTAATTTTTTTTAAATATGAGAGGTTGACCCAAATTTGACTTGGGGTCAAATTTGGTCAACAATAACCATGACCTAATGGTCTTTGAAAAGTTCACATTGTTCAATGAATCACAAATCTATATTAATAGATCATATAAGGAAATACTATATTCTTAAATAATTTAAAATGTACCAACATACAATAAAAATTAATACAATCATTTTTTACTTGTATTAAGTTGCCACTAGTGAAACATAACTAGTATCATATTTCATGGCTTAAGCTAAAGTGTTATATTCATAGTTAAGAGAAAATAATGTTAAAATTATCATAACATACATAGGCCAAGGATCCCACCATCCTTTTAACCTGAAAATGGAACAATTGGGACAATATCTCCCTACTTTTTCAGCTCGAATGCAACAAATTAAAAGTTTATCTCAACCCCTAGATTGACAAGATGTTCCACACATCTTATACTATACTCGCTTCTAGTGAAAGGTACAAAAATAAATATTTAAAACAACATGATTTAATCCAAAAAGAGCATAAATTCAATCTAATCAAGGGTGAATAATAACATAGTAATGATAATCAACTTATAGTTCTTAATCTAGAATTTAATATATAATTCTAGGTTTGCCACTCCACATGGTCTAAGTATACAAGATTAGATAAAGTAGTGACCTTAAATAGTAACAAGTGAAAAGTAGAGAAATATTATATCAAAACTCCTACATACCCTCACAAGGTAAAAAGAAAATATCACAACTCTATGTTGTCAAAAGTCTACCTACTTACCAAATCTGTAAATATGGTATTACAATCTATTTCCACAACTGGGAGAGAAATATACTACTCACAAAGATGTACCAATTCATCCAATCCTAAAAATTCTCTCTCAACAAGAAGTATAAGACATTATCCCATGAACTCAAGGTAAATATGGATAAACAACATTTCAAATACAAGTTCCCATTTAAGGGAATCACTAAATCAACAACATGAAAATACGAATCCTACTGGTAGCTTATAATGATGTCAAAGAGAATGAGATTATAAAAACTCACATCTAAGATAACTAAGAGAGATGACACTTATTTCTAAAGACATAACTTAAGATTGAAAATTACATAAACAAACTCTTAACATAAAGGAATTATCAAGAAAAATAGAAACACTTGACTAAGAAGATTCCCACCACCCTAGGTAGTACTAAACTAAAATGGTCTTCTAATATTTTCCATTCTTAGGATTTATATAAATAAGACACAAAATTAAAGCACATATATTTAAGTGAGAATTATCCCATGCTTAATAAACACTCACAACATAAAACACAAATAGTGAAGGTGACTTGATTACCAAGAAGAATGTAATCATAATCGAGATGTTTAATCTAAGTGACCAAACCATGGTATAAATATATTGTTCATTACTCATGAACTACGCTATATACTCACCTACCTAAACCTTGTATATAAACATAATCATTGGGACACTCAATAAAAAAAACCATAAACAAATCAAAAGAGTACAAGTGCTCCTAAAAATACACACTCAATGTTTCCCCACACACATTTCATGAATGTCTCATACTTACAATAGTAACCATGTTATACAGGAGGAATATATCAAGACTCAAAACTCCAATTATGGTGTAACATGGTTCCACACTGAGGCACCACAAATCCAAATTACCAATGAAATACTTCATGTTACTAGGTTCACACTAGTGAACAGAAAGACATGAAAACACTAATGGACTCATTAGGTCCTAGAGTTAAATCCATAGCTTTGATACCTCATGTAACAACCCTGTTGGGTTAGATATAGAAATACGTGATTTTTTTTAATTAAACATATATACCAAAAATAGATTAATCCAAAATAATCTACAAAGACCATATGAAATACTCAAAGCATGATAATAGAAAACAAGTATATTACATCTCACATCGCTGATCTCTAATATTATGAGAGCACACCAAAATGCAAATATAGAATGTAATCATATTAAATCAGATTCAAAAGGTACAAATCTACAACCATTTTTATCAATTCATAATACTAAGTAATTACAATGTACATATAAGATACATGGCTCCCCTAGATCATAGTTCCCAAACTCAAATATTTGTGATAATCTCAAACATCATCTCAATAAGTATTACTACTGTGGGGAAGGAGATCATCATATAATCACTTTTCCACACCAACCATGTACCAATGATCCCCCACACTAATTACATCAAGAAATGGCAATCCATTTATAGATGAGTAGATAGTTATGGTATGAGAATCTAGAGAGATAAACAAGTACCTATGTTCTATATGATTTCTAAACTAAACATGCATTGTATCATAGAAAACCATTCTATTGCAAGATATCTCACAAACATGTAAATCATACTTATGAATTGATAATGTCTCACTAAATATATTTTGACCCAAATTTTTACAAATAATAAATAATAATGATCTATAGATCAATCAAATTCATACATGCCACTTGATCAGATTACCTTCATCTATCATTATGATACCAATAAAATAGTAAAGTCCATCTCACTCCTTATTACGTATCAATAATGCATATTGGTCAAATATAATTCAACCAAAAGATTCATTTAGTTTACACCCTACTAAGAAACACATCATATAACATGCTAAATATATGAGTAACTAGAGCATACATTTATTCTATCAAATGTATGAATGAATCTTACATTACTTTCTATCCCATGCTAGAAAGAATGAATATAGTTTATACCACCTAGATAAATACACATTACCATACTACTCCTTATGATAACCCATATTACCATAGTTTCCATGAAAACAATTAGTTTCCAAACATACTACTCCTTATGATAACCCATATTACCATAGTATAGTATGCTAAGACATAACTACTAGTTTTTCCATAATCAATCATATAAAGTAGTCTTAAATACATGAAAACATAATATTTTATTCAAGTAACTGGATATAATGAAACAAGTCATAGTTCCCATATAACATAATAATATACTATCATAACACTCTATAAACTCTTAAGGTTTTATACATGCACACATAAAGTCCTAATAACTACCACAAAACATACCATTTTTAGTAACAAACAACATGCATACGTTTAATTAGTTAAATGTAGATATAAGTCTAGACATCATAATTATAATATATACCATTCAAGTACAACATACATTTATACTATATTACTCTATGATATCCCATACTATAATAGTTCACAACTTCCTAAAAACATTTAACCAATTTATGATATTATGAATCAAATGATCCACATATATAACAACAAGTACAGAATAATACCACTTGGGTATACCCTAAGTTTAAACTACCTACTAGAAACATAATTTACAAGCATGCATCATGATGCACCACTATATGTTAAATATAACTAGGCATTTATGCATTTTGACACTCTCATAATATGTACTTCACACAAGTAGTTAATACTGAATACATACTTTACTACACCAAGTGAATGAAACTAACCTTATCCTCCACCTAGGGTTAATCCTTATCTTAATCAAACATGACCAAGCCCTACATGGTAGGGAGTTACCCCCAAGGGATCCTCCTCTAGGGAGGACTCCAAAGAGGACTCCTTGATGGAGAATCCCACCTTAGGACCTCACCAACCCTCTGAGTGCACCCCCGCAAGCTAGCCTTTCCAAATCCCCTCCTAACGACCTCCCCCTCAAGATGTTCATTCCTAAACCTAAGCTAATCACCCTTGATGTGAGTACCTTTGAGGAGACCACTTGTAAGGATAAATCCATTTTATTAAATGAGATGAAAAGGAATAAATTAAAGATGGAGATGTTTAACTCCAAGGTCTAAGAGGTAGGGATGGCCCTCGCCAAACTCATACAAGACTAGAATACTCTGCATAGATAGGCTGAGTCAACATTATAGTCTTTCATCTAGTCTTCCCAACCTACCTTGACCCTTGTCTTTTAGTTTCCCAAGATTTTGAGATCCCCCCCTTTGGGTTCCCCCAAGGTGATCCCCCCAAAGTAGACTCCCTTGCAAGTCAAAAGACAAAAGTGATCCCATATGATCTTTCTTGGAGAAGCTACTAAAGGACCCAAGCACCACACTTGGGATAAGATTTCAAAGGTTAAATAGGACACCCTAGTGAATAATCCTAAAGATGTTGAAGATCCACTGGAGGGACATCCCTCCTAATCTTTGTGTCTAGTTTCCTTACTTTCAGTTTAGTTTAATGGTTTTTTGATATTTTGGTTGGATGACCTTTATTTGGCCTATTGAAACTTTTTGTATGGCACTTTGATGGTTCTAGGATCCCTATAAAATCTATTTTTTTACAATATAAAATAAAAAATACTGAAAACATATAATTGACAGTCGATCAATCATTTGTAGAGAAATGGAGAACTCATAATCCCATTATAACATTCATTTAAACATCTCATTCTATTTTATAAAATATTATTTAATATGGTTATAGCTTTGGTCCCATGGACATCTGATGATTATATAAAATCTTACTTCTAGTTACAACTTAGGATTATAACTTAACACAGTAATTTTCATTATGTATTTATGTTGCATACTTCAATCTATGTGTAGATATAGCAAAATAAGACTCAACACACATGAAACATAAGATAATCAAACTAACATTGGGTATGCATTTTAGAGGTTTAAATGCACACATTCATTAACTTAATTATATGTAATTATTTACCCTAGTTCTTAATCCACCTATGGAATTGAAACCATTAAAATACACCTTTATGTACATATATACACTTATATTTATTATATAGTATTTCATTTATAATATGCTTTTCATATGCTACATATGATAAGAGGTCTCATGCATATGATAAAATTAGTTGTAATATAACAAAAGACTATGTTTTAGTCATATATGTTTCCCATCTTGTAACAAAGCCATATTATAACATTGATATGCTTATACATACCTATAATCAGGTGCAATGGTATATAACATATACCACATCGCTTTATACTAAATATACCATTTTCCATATTACAACTTGGTGATTTATACATACCAAATATATACCATTATTGGTTATATGATAATGTTTTGTGTAAAAATGTATCATTTCAAGCTTCTAAATGATAAAGTGTGCTAACTATGAGTCAATTAATACATGATATTTCTCATGCTCTCACAATGATCATATTCATATATGCATCTTGTAACATGTAAGAGGTAAATGACTAAATATGATTATTTACAAAATTTGTAATAAGGATTCTTATTCTCACCATACAAATCCTCATGCTATATAGATATTAGCTATATAGCTATTTTCCATCTACTTATAGGGCCTCCCCTCAAATGGTATTTTAAAAATTAATTTATATAAATATCTATATTAATTATTGTGCTTATTTTACCATTGATAGAAGTAATTTTGACAAGTTGGGATTCTATGAAGGGTCCAAAAATTACACTAATCAATAACAGATCAATATATAGCATAAGAATTATACTAGGATAACAAAATTTATATCATAACATAAGGTTAATTTTAAAGACAATGATAAAACCCTAAACATTAATCAAGGGACATATGAATGCTTATACTATGATATGGTCTTTCCCCATATTAAATATAGCCTAAAATTATATATAATAATGAAAAACACTACAATATCCCATTAATAAGATTTAGAGATGTACTAACTGATGGGAATCTAAAGATTCAAATACATATTTGTAGAGATGATAATCACACTATATTATTTCTGCATACTCGATACAAAACATTTAACTATTATATAGCCATGGAGGTAGCATAATAACCTCCTATAAAAAAAGATCATATAAACCAGAATATTCATGGGTTACAAAAAATCTTATAGGAATATATTTATTAACAAATAAACTTATATGCTAATTAATAATGTTTTTAATAAATCCTAACAATAACATAACAGTATTTTGGATTAATAATTAAGGTATATAATTATACATAAGTAGAAATAACTAGATTTAGGCTTATTGTTACTATAAAGTCTCAAAAAAATGTGAATGTTTTATAATTAGCTCCTAATAATACTAAGGTTATATGGCACAATTATTTTTAACCTATCACATTTATTATATTTTAGGATTATGGAAAAGCACTAGGTAACTATGTTTAATCATAATGCAATCCCTATTGCATATAATCCTAATAAGTAAAACCATAATATTCACCAATTATAGATTATTATAATAAGGGTATGTTAATATAGTGCATACTATCATGGTCATGATATAATATATTTTGGTAAAACTATGGTATAATAATTGTTAACAACAGCACCCAATGGAGGCATCATACAAACATATTCTGCCAAAAATATCTTCTAAAGAATTCTTTTTATGTGGGATTATAAAACAATAAGATTATCTAGCATAAGACTATTTCATCATATAATCAAGCAATTAAATAAAATATGCTAATTCATCTGCTAATTAACCATTTTTATAACATCTTTTTTTGTTAGATACATTGACAACCCTTTTATTATATATTTTCTCTTAATGGATATTCAAATAAGCATCACCCAAAATATGGGAAAGGTAGGTAGTTTTATAGGAAAAGATTATTATTGCATACATCCATTCCATTCCTAGAATCGTTACAACTAGAAAACAAAAGAATCTAAATGGTGAAATTAAAGAAACAAGGATAATCACATCCTCGATCATTCAGTTAATATGAAGGCATTAATTCCTTACATTTTAAGTTAAATAGTTAGAACAATGTAATATTTGAATACGATGACTGGTCTCTATAGGGTTATTTTTTGTTCCAAATCAAGTATTAACTATGACTCTTGCACAGATTATAATACACACCAAACAATTCAACCTCTATATGGGAGTCACCATATACATATTTAACTTTACACACACACACACACACACACACACACACACACACACACACACACACATCTTTGCCAGGTAGGCATTGTATTTTAATTCAGTATATTTATATGATCTATAAAAAAAGGTGTGTGTGTGTGTGTATGTGTGTGTGTGTGTATACACACACAGACACCTTTTTTTATAGATCATATAAATATACCGAATTCAAATACAATGCCTACCTGGCAAAGATGTTTACTTGCTCTTCTCCTAAATTCTATGCTTCATAATCTTCTTTGAATTGTGACTCATCTCCTTTCCATTTCTAAGCCTTACTCTCCTTTTATTTCTTTGTTTTTCACCTTTTATAAAATTTCCCATTCTATTTTATGAAAAAAGGGTGTGGCCTTTATATTTTTAAAGTTGGATTTCTTTCTTAATTTCCCCTATAGAAAAATAGGCATAGTCTTTATCTTTTAAAGAGTTTTCATTGTTTTCTTTGTTTTTGTTATTTTATTTAATATATTTACTTTTTCTTTTCTTTTCTACTTTCCTTATTATTTTTATTTTTTTTTAAAAGTAAATTTCCAACTTTTCTTTCCTTCAACAAAATTATATAAATTCAATAATTTAATTATTTAATTGATATCTCAGATTTATCACAAATTCTAGTGTTAATTTTGATAATTAATGATCTTAAATTTTAAATCTAATTATGTTAATCTTGTCTCTAAAACACTAAATAATCACATGCACAAATCTCATAAATCTCAAAACATTAGTGGACGTACAAATAAGTTATTTAAGCCAAATTCTATAGAACCAATAACTATGCTAATAGATCATGGTTAAAATAACAATTTAATGCACACTACATCAAAGAATATTATGATAACCACTCATTATGCATCTAACATGTGCTATATATCTATGGTATGTGTAGAGTACTAGTCGGTTTCTCTATCATCCTCCAACATCTTGATCTATGTCACCCTTTATGATGATGCTCTCCCTCCATCATAATCTAAGGGCTAAGTTATCTTACATCAACAACTAACTCATAGTAGGGTGATCATGTAACCTAAGCAATATCCTATTGCCCCATATTAGCATATATCTCAAAACTTAGTTAAAAATATCCAAATATAATTTTTTTAACTGTCTAAAATTAATGTAATGACAAAGTTTTTCAATTAAAGGATACCATATTTTAGCATTATTGAGGACATGACTCAATAACCTATAAGCCTTTCTTCATGATTGTGATCATATTGAGACACAAAAACACCTATGGATTTATTAGTTGCATTAGCATATAATATGAAAGGTTTTCAAATACATGACCACTTTATATTGCACTTTTAACTTTATTTAAGTCTACACTTGGTCATGTATTCCATAAATAGTTTTGATTTTTTTGTAGTAAAATCTTTATAAGATTATATTTATCTTAAAAATTAGATAAAAAATGATGTAAAAATTTACCAAATAAATATCTTATATCAAAATGGTCTTTGGGAGAGGGTAATCATCTGATGAATTTAATGCAATTAGGGTATATTTAAATTCCATGTTTTGATATGACATAACCCAAAACAATTCCTTTAGTAACACCAAAAACTAACTTATTTGAATTTAGTGCTATTCCATATTTCCTACATCTAATGAATATTTCACATAAGTGATTTGTGTGTTGTTTTCTTTTCTTGGAATGAATAGTGGTATCATCTATATAGACTTGAATAATGATCCCAATAAAATCATCAAAGGCTACATGAATATCCTTTTGAAAAAAATCCCTTGCATTCATTAGACCAAAGGGCATTTTTTTAAAGGTAAAAGTACCTCTATATGCAGTGAAAGTGGTCTTGTGTCTATTTATGGATTGACAAAAAAATGATTCAATCATGAAAAATACATCTAGAAAAGACATCATTTCAGGACCAATAACCTATAACAGAATTTGATCTATATTGGTTAAAGTGAAATTATTACATGATTTAAATCTCTAAAGTCTACACAAACCAATATAATCATTCTTATTTCAAATGGAAACAAGTTTAACTATCAAATAAGAGTATATTATCAATAAGTGACACTTCCATCCAATATTTTATCTAGCTCCTTATTGATGGTAACTTCTAATAATGGATTAATACTTCAAAATTTATGTCTAATAGGATTTATAGGTACACCTAGTCTAATTATTGCATTATCATATTCATTAAATTCTTTATAGGACCAATTAAAAACATTGATAAACTCTTCAAATATTTTAAAGAACTATTCCATTTATTGAGGTGTACATTATATACAAGTAAATATACATACTTAAGATATTTTTAACTAAATTAATTGGAATTGTCTCATCTATAATCCTTTTTGAAGGTTATTCAGTTTGAGATATTTTAGGCTGATCATGAGGAGTAAAAATTTATTCAATGATTATTAAACCAATAGGTAACTTATTTTTTCTTATCTATAAATAATCACCATAGTTAAGGACATAATCATCATGATCAAAATAATTTTCTTACAGAAAAATATCAATATATTCATCATAGTAAAAAACAAGTCAAATGTTATTAAAATTAGGTATCTTAGGTATAATTTTTTTATAAATAAAATAATAAGTATAAGGTTCAATGTCACTCATGGATGGGTTAAAAATATAAAAAACAATTTTATCATCACAAATACTAAATTCTACAATAATATGCCTAAGATTAAATGATTCAAAATTTTCAATAAGTGATAAAATGTTTTGTGTATATTAATGTCATATGATTGATTAGTATTGTATATTTTCTCACTTCTCTCATAAACTATTAAGAATCACCAAAAACATCCATGTTTTTAATGTTTAATTTGATCTCCTTTTCAAGACCAAGACACAAAGCTTTAAATTCAGCTGTATTATTGATATTTTTGAAAGATAATTGATATGCATAAATGAAAGCCTTGCCTATAGGTAAAATATATAAAATTATAACACTAATTCCATGTTGAGATTATGCTATGTCAAAATACAAAGATTTTTTTCCCTGGGGTATTATTCTTACATGTTGTTGATCTAGTTTAACTAATGCTAATAATTCATAAGTTCCAATTTGAGTTTTAATAAAAGTAACATTAATTGAAGTTTATTCAATTAAAACACCATTCCAATAATATATAAACATAAAATATATCTCATTTAAAATACAAAACCACGTAGTATCCTTACCTATAAAATCACAAGTTACTTTGGACCAATGTATGCCTAATAACCTAGCATAATTAGTAGGAATATGAAGGACTTGCACATTAAAAATACACATAATTCTTATATATTGAGCTATTTTGATGACAATATTTCAAAACTTAACATAAATTTTAGTCTTGAAGAATCAAATCTAGTAAGTTTTATATTATCCCTTTCATAAGGAATGCCTATTTGGTTAATAAATAATTTATGAATAATGTTTTTAGAAGTCTTGGTATCAAGAATAGAGTTGTGAATTATCTTGTCACTAATTTTGATAGATACAAGAAGAATATATTTACTGGGATCATCATATTGAGAAAATGCAGTTTCAAATTCAACATTTTTAGTTTCTTCTTGAAAACTTACAAGATTAATATGAAATAGATTTTTAACAAATTCATTAATAATTTTAATTTGACCAGATAAAATAACACCTTGAAATAGAGGAAAACTAGATTTGGTACTTACCATATCATAAATAATGTTATAGGGTCCAACATTTGAATTAACTTGAGTATAATGTTTGGGCCTATAGATATGTTGGTATTCAATATTATTAAATCAAATAGGTAAATAATTATCTTGTTATTGGTTTCCAACAAGATTACTTATAGTAGTGTCATTCTAGATAGTTTTATCTTTGTTTTACATTAAATTTTTAAAAGAAGATGGAAGCTAATTATTGTATGTTATTTTTGTATTTGAATTACATTAATGGATAGAGTTGAAATAATTTTTCCATGTTTAGATATTATAAACATTAATGGTATTAATTTATCTTGAAGGCTCATCAAAATTACAGATATTCATATTTTCAACCAAGTAAATAACAATATTATATTTCCCTTGAATGAAATGTTTAAATGTTTTAACAAAAATACATATATCAGGATCATCATCTATTTCATATACATGAAAATAATGAGTTTTATCTTCATACTTACCTTTTTTAATATTTGCATAGCTTTGATTTTTTTTGCATTATTAGAGTTCATACCTGTAGAAACTATTTATTTAAAACCAATATCTTTAAGATTATTATTGAATTCAATGCAAAAAATAATAATAACATCATATTTTATAATATATTTATCTTCTAAATCCATATTATACTTGAGACATAACATGCTAAAAAATACAACTTGGACAAAATCTTTGATGGTCTCACATCACATGGTATATTTTGTCTAAAACTTAATGAATGTAGTGATGAAATGATAAATAGTTTCACTAGGATCAATTGAAATATTCACAAGTTCATTAACTAATTCTAAATATTCCTTAAATTTTATAAATTAAAGTTCAAGCTAGTCTTCAAGATCTTTCCATTTAATAATTACTTTGGCAGGAAAAATAATAAATGCTTGTTATGCTTTACCTTGTAGATTTTGAGAAAATAACCTAAAAGAGGTATTTTCATTAGTTATTTCAAGAGTAACATATATTAATTTAAAATAATAAATATTATCTTCCCATGATTCATCATAATTTCTTGAAAACATAAGGACATTAATTCATTTCAAAGAAGTGATTTTTCCATGATGATTTCCTACATTGATTTTAGTACTACACATCCAAGGATTGGTAGCCTATTTTTAATTTTTGACATCACAATAAACTTCATTTTCATTTTATTGATATCCATTTTATTGTAAATTAAGAATAATTTCCCTAATTTGATTCATAAGTTCTTCTATCATTTTAAAATATTGGATTAACAATATTTGGGAGGATTATCAGATAGAAATCTAGTTTTATGTTGGGGATTTGCAATCAAGATTTATTCTCTTTCTCAACTTAGATGAATATTTCACTAAAAAATATGATCTTGATATTGTAAAACATATATATAATATATTTCTATTTTAAAATCTTCCTTTTATTTAAAATTAAAGATAGCAAGGACGTGATAAACATTTTCAAGTTCATTATACCAACTAAAATAGACTAGTTTTAAGGCTATATCAGCTTAATCTTCAAATATATAAAAAAAAAATTGGAGAATAGGTATATGACTTGTAATGGTCATGACAAATAGAAAATTAGATTTGAAACAATAAATTGATTGGAATATGAAATTTATTTCCAATGTTCCCCAATAGAGTTACCAAATATGTTGATGGAATAAATTATTATGTCAATGAAATCAACCTTTTCACCTATCATGAAGTTCAAGATGGAATCATAATATTTTAATTATATGGACATATGGGTTAATAAATAGTCCTAAGGCATGCTAAAGGGTCTTTTAAATTCTAAGAAATGATAATAAGTTCAATGATAAATCACAATTCAACTTACAATCATTTCAAAAAATCAATTAAATAATTTAAATCAAAGTTTAAAATATTTTATCACTTATTCCAATATACTTATGGAATATTGAATCAAATAAATAAATTTTATCTATCCTATCCAATAGTGTAAATCCTATTAACAAAGAAATTGATGAAGGAAAGAATGTTCTAGTTCTTATTGGATATTATCTCAATTAATAGTTTTTTTTTTAATGTATTCTCTTCAACACTACACTAAAGGGAAATAAAATAAACCAAAATAAATGAAAATAAAATGAACACGAATGCCAAACAAGAAAGGATAACTATAAATAGAAATAAAATTTCTACATGTTAAGCAAATTAGAAGTTAGAAAGATAAACAACCTAAAGTTAAAAAACATACAAAGCATATAAATTAAACTATATCGATTAACATTAAACAAGAACTAATTAAAACTATACCAATATAGAAGAGGTTAAGCTAAGAAATAGTTGAAATGAAACATAATGTAATAAAGGATAATGACACAAGAATATTTAATGATAAAAACAAAGAAATAAAAATAAAGATAAAACAAATTCAACTTAACATGTAAATATGAAAGTTTATTTTATTAGATATTGTATATTTCATGATTAACTAAAATAAATATTAGAAGAGTAATCACAATATAGATATAACCCAACAACCTATCATAAGAGATAGAAATTATTCATTATTATTTGTATAAAGTAAAAACATATTTTATGCATGTGATTACATGATTCTAAAATCATAAAATTAATTAATATCTCGATCAACTTCACATAATCAATTTATAAATTTTAAAAAATGGATGTGTGTGTGTGTGTGTGTGTGTGTGTGAATCAAACAATTTACTTCTTCACTAAAGAATATGTTGTTTGGTCTTCTTGTAAGTGAAATTTGATCTTAGAGATATGCCACAAAAATAATGTGAAATATAAAAATTATAATTAAATAGCTATTGTATGTGTATATTTTTCTCTATTCAAAATGTCCTCCAAATTTATTTTTAAATCTTCTCTTAGAAATGGTTCTATCTCAAAATGCATCTATATTTAGTCAAATTTTTATTAAATTTAATTGTTTTATAATTTAAATTATAAGTTTAAAAATTGAACTTATATTTAGAATTCAAATAATTATTTAAGAACTTATGAGACTTGAGAATAAATATTATTCTATAATAAAGGAAAAAATATAATGGAAGGGGGACCCATACTTAACTTTATAAAACTTAATTAAACCATAAAATAAGTCATGGTGCACATAAAATAATTACAATGACTAATTTTATAGATAATTTAAACCATAAATTAAATTTTTAAATCATTAACCATTTCAATTTCTTTTTGAAATTTCAAATTTACTATAGCATACCAACTTCATATTACCTCACGATTAATTTTATTGATTGCGTGTTTTATCATAGGTTGAGACAAAGAGTCACTAATGCAAGTTTATGAATAGAATATAATACATTATCTAGAGAAACCAAAAGGGCACTCGGAATAACATTGGAAAAGTTGGTATTTATTTCAAGAAATAATCATAATTTTAATGTATGGGATCAACATGAAGAAAAGTTTCATTATGAGAAGTGTGTACTTATTAAGAAGAAATAATTGGAAAACCATGTCCAAAAAGGAAGATATCACCAATTGCCTTTTTGAATTCTTCTATAAATATTTTTCTACAAAGAGAAACTAACATAAGGAATAAAATTAAGAACATCCCAAAACTTAAGATCATTTGCATCAAATTTTAGATACACTTGAGTTCCATGATTGAAGAGTCGTGAAAACACATCATAGATATTTTAACCTAGAAATGGTATACTTTGGTATCTATTATGGGTAGGGTTTTTAATATTTTGTTGTTAACCTCCTTTGTCTACACTCTAAGAACCTTGAATCCATCCTTAAATTTGTATTATATGAAAATAACAACCGTGTAAGATTTTATAACAACCATTTCCAAATATCACACTTTATTGATTTTCAAAACTAAATTTAGTTGTAAATAATCATTTAGAAACACACATGTTATTTATATTTCTTATGCATGATAAAATATGAAAAATATTTCCTTTTCAAAAACTATTTTTTATATATTATAATTTCTATAAAACATATAATTTCATCTACATATGTATCGGTATAATATATTTGAACAAATCCTTAACACACATAATAATATTTATATTTCCCATGATGTCAAAAGAATAAAATTTCACTAAAAAATGTGTTCATATTAACACTAATAAAAACCCATAAAAAATTAGCACTGATAGATTATAAATGGTATGCAACACACATAGATCCTTGAAACTAACATTTTATCCTTAAAATATCATGAATTATGCATTTTGAATACCTTACTGAAATGTTTTAGAATAAATTCCAATAAAATTTATCAATGTAAAAATAAAATTTATAATGATAAAGGAACTATGTAACTAATGTAATTTTTTAAACCTCAAAATAGTCAACTAACACTTGACTATTATCTCAAAATGTATGCATGTCAAATATTATATTGAAGTTCAAAACCATATAAATAACCAAGTTTTTATCACTGGTGTTACCCAAGAAATAACATTTTACTATTGTCTCAAAATGTCTGCATGCCAAATACTATATTCAAATTCAAAACCACACAAATAACCAGGTTTTTATCACTGGTGTTACCCAACAAAAAACTTTTATGTAAATCTTCAAGTATCCATGAAGTAACATTTGTAACAAAAATATCTCTAAGTTTTGAAATAATAATAAGTCATAATCATTTAAAAAAAAAATGGATTATATTTTTAACTGAATAATTAATGAAAATTATATAAAAACCCATGCAACTCTACAACATGAAAATTTAATTACTTTGAAAATTATGCTTTAGAATAAAAACCATCCTATCTTTTTTGAAATTATATTTCCATATCAAAACCTAATTTCCAAATCTTATTTACTCAAGAAAGAAAATTGGAAATTGAGAAAATGATTGTTTTTTTAACAATAAATTGTCATTAATCTATATAGTTCATTATATCTTAATCGATACATCAAATTATCATGAAATATAATTCAAATTGACACAAAATGAATTTATGAGTTTGAAACAAATGAATAAAATTCTCATGGATGCATATTCCTTTCAATTAAAAAACACAACAATATATTCAAATTATCAAAACCAACCAATAATACAAAACATATAATTAGCAACATATCATATACCTAAAGCTCCAAACAGAGGCATACATATTTAATGAGAAAGGAAGAAGGATGTAAAAATTACTAAAAACACTAAATAGTAATTCTTATGTTTTTAATGATAGGAGATCAAATGAAACTTGCATGCATGTTCAATAGGCCACCACATCCAAATTACCATTTCTCAAGTACATGATTCTTCAAACCATCTTAAAGTTTAAAAATAAAAAATATATACTTATGTACACATACTATTCATAGATAACTAAAAAACCCACACATCGTATTTGAAACCCATAGCAATTAAAAACCTAGAACAACTCAATATTCAACCATGGACACAAGATCAACAAAAACTACCACAAATAATTATTTTTTAACATTTAAAAGTGATAGATAAATATTTACTCATGCATATATATTCTTTACCATCACTTTCAACTAAAATATTTGAATCTAAGAGCTGAAATATGCTTAACCATTTAAATTGAAAGAATGGACTAATGCATATCTCGACATCATGTATTATTTCAAACACTGAATTAATATCCCTTGAGACTTAAATATTTACTTTTAAGAATTAAAAATATATATACTTATTATTATAAGCACTTTCTTAAACAAAATTACATTTATTAAACAACCACAATTAGAGTTCATACCTGAAAATCAATCATAACGTTATTTAAAATTTCATAGTCCTCCATCATCATGAAGGCTGATATGCTAAATCATAACTATATGTGAGTCCTCTATTTGTGTTTGAAATGATCAAAACCATGAAAATGAACAAAATGAAAGAGTTACAAAACTCATTTCCCATGAAATGCTTGCAAAATGATAATCCAAATGGAATGTCAGTAACTAATTTCATCTTAACACTAGAACCAAAGTCGTATTCAATGTGAGTGTATATGTCATATCCTCATCACCCTCTACATTTCATGCCAACTTTGGTAATTGATGAACATTACACCAAATTTGGTGAGGTTCAAAATGTTTAAAATTTTATTCTAACAATATTATCTTATAGCAATAATGCCAAGTTTCTTATCTTTTAACCAAATCTATCCACCTTATATCAACGAGAAAGATAACTATGAATTTAATATGAAATGAATAAGTTTTGATCAATATTTCCAAAAATACAAATCCAATTCAAAGGTAATTAAAAAAAGGCATTCATTTTTATGTAATTTGAGCCAAAGCCAATGTACCATTTTCAAGTGTTTTTTAAAACACTATAACCATAGCCTATGAAATTCAAACCCAAACCATAATGTCATTAAATTTATTTCCATACATGCCACTGAACCTTATCAATTCATTTAAAATGATCAAGGGTGATATCCTATGTACATAGAAGTTTTTAATCCATTTGAAAGATACAAGAAAAGTTAGGTCTTAGGGTCAAGTTTAGATTATCAATAGTGTAGGATTATAATTATAGTTACAAATTTATAGATATGATTATAATGATAACTAATGAAAACTATAAAATGACCAAAATATTAAGAATCAAATAATATTTGAAGATAAATAAAGGTTAAAACATTTTTATCCATTTTCTACTCTGCATAAGATTTCAAATATATTGATCTATATATCTGAAAGAAAGTTTTTAAAATAAAACATTACTAGTTATCATGTGCAAATGACTAGTTTGAATAACTTATAACTTAACACTTGTGAATTATGAGACTTTAGATCATGATTCCTCTATCTACCATTATCATAATAATATGTTATTATATTTAAAACTACAAAGACTGATTATATGTTTAGGAAAGAATTTAGTTTAATATTATACATATTTATCAATGATTAAAATTTAAGTTCAATAAAATTACTTTAGACATAATAACATAAGACATTACATTGAAATCAAACAAGTAATATGGAAATAAAGAGTTCAAAGTAAGTTGGGCCCTACCATGCAGGTTGCATATTTTTATTTAATAACTATAATACAAAAAAATTAGTAATATTCAAAAAAATTGACAAGGGTATGAAAATTTATGATAACATGCATTCGATGCATAATAAGATCCACTCTTTCAGCTTGTAAATCCAATCACATGTGTTTTTACCTCTACCGTTGATTTTTATTACATATAAACCTTTGGGTTTAGGGGAAACACATGGATTTAAATAGATATCTATTTCCATGCCTAATCAAGTGACTCATATGGGACCTTAAATAACTATGTATACCACATCACCTACCTTTCCTACTCAACAATTCCTTGTGCAAAGTATTTTATTTTGTAAATCTAAGGTGTTGCAGTTAGAGAAAGGTATACCAAAATCAAGTCAATCATTAGATTCACAAGCCTTGATTCATAATATTTTAGCACCTAATATTGCATCATATCTTATACCTACAAGTTTTATATCTCTTAAACTTACACCATATGAAAGGCAAAGGATATATAGAATAACATATTTAATATTTTCATGTGGCATGTTTGGATTATTATTTCAATGACAAGTTACTAACCAAGTTTTTTTATAAGAAGCCTCAAATATTATGTCTTGTATTTTTTTAAAAATTTACTTATCCAATAATTCAAATCATTCAATGCATTAATAGATCAATTTCTCAAAAGAAATTCTATGAAAATTGATGAAAACATTTCTTATGCACAAATTTATAAAATTAAGTAAAGAACTAATTATCATATCAGTGATTATCTACATCATTATAAGACCATGCTTTCTAAAATGCCTAAAAAATTAGTAGATAATGAATTACAAGATATATTAAAACAAATTTTACTATCACCT